>JAZAVJ010000021.1:0-271897 GCA_037954315.1 Neonectria punicea | reverse complement strand
CTTTTCTCGCCCCCCCACTCAGGACCACGCATGGGTTCCGCTTGTCCTCCGTAGTCCAGTGCCCCCCACTCCGCCGGTCCGGGTCCTCGAGGACCCAAAGGGCCAAGACACCCAAGCTTTTGCGCGTGGCCGTCCAGACCAAACCCCACTCGTCAGCTGCAGCAGCGACAGCAAAGACGGAGCCGGAAGGTAACACAGAGACTTGCGCGGGTGAACGAGAATGGGCAATTACTGCTGCTGTATCTAGAAAAGGCATGGAAAGAAAAGCGAAGGAGGGGCGTCAGAGTAGGACAGGGATGTGCGGAGCGGAGCAGCAGCTAAGACCGGCTCGGCAGAAGAGCGAGCGAATGCCATCCGACTTGGCAGTGCAGACTGCGGCACAGTCTCTCAGCCGCGCATGTGTTCCATGACATACGGACTGTACATAAGTGACATCCTCGGGTCGGGGAGGATGCGTCTCCTAGTACGTAAACAGAAGTACGTATGCTATGGATGAGCGAGCATGCCATGTCCTCTATTTTTACCAGATGGAGGCAAATGCGAAGAAAGTCCCTAAGCACAGTCGCCAATGATTCCCTAATGTTCCCTGTTTCTTTGTAATGGTTCGTAGCTAATGGTTTATGGAGTCATAATTAGCTTATGTCGAAGCTCTTGGGTCACAACCTGTCTCAAGACTTGTGGCGGTGGTGGACATCACGTATGTAAGTAGGAGAATCCTTCCTCGGTTCGTCTCAGTCCATCTTGGTCCATCTTCGCCTATTCCGACTACAGCTGGCTGTATGTATAATTGTCTGAGGACAACCGTTCAGTCCCTAGTGATGACCCTGGTAACAAACCCCTCCTCCGTCCCGTCATCCCACTGCCGGCACACGCTCACGCCGGACGCCATATTCGTACGGGGGGCCCTTGAGCTTCTCAAGGGGGGTTCTGTCCCGGCCGGTGACGAGTTGGGGACCTCTGGAATGCCACAAGCCGGTGCGATGCCGTTCGGAGATGACGGGTGGGCTGCGTGCATAGAACGAGAACAGCGTGCTTGCAGCGAGCGGCCTTCTGGACCTCTCACTCTTTAGTCCACCTCGGTACTGATGAAGCTCTGCAGCTGTGCACCTCGAGGACTAATCAATCGCTGTACACAGTATGGATGTGTTCTTGACTGGCTCCATACAGGGGCAGCGCTACGGGACTTCACGGTCTCCATCCACACCTCACCCCCCTCTCGTCTTCGACCCGTCCACGAGGTCTGCCGTGGCCGTGGGCTTGGCTGCGGAGGCGTCAACTGCGCGACATTTTTTTCTCTTTCGCTTTTCTACTGCTTCTAGCTCTGTGGCTGGGCCGCTGAACCAGCCAGTGGCCCCCAGGGTGGAGCATTGGGGTCCCAAACGGGGCGTGGCCTGGGACTGAAAGTCGGCTTGTATGAGCATGAGGCAATCATAGGTCCCGCGAGCATGCGTCGGCTACGAGCTCCCGCCATTGGGAACTGGTCTGGTGCCATGGCGTCGGCATTCTCCCGTCCCTTCCCTTGCCTTCCCGGTTTCTTGGCTCTCTCTGGATTCTTGGCCTTTTGGGGTCCTTCTCAAGCTCCCAGAGCTCATTACTTCCCACGACCTGCAGTTAAACATATAGGTAGACACAACTAACTACCTCGTAGAGTGACCTACCTCGCGTGAGGTATACCAGTACTATCACATCCAACAATCCACATTTACAGTACACACCACACATCCACTGTAAACTACAGTACATTACCTTACCGCAAGATGCTGCAGCACAGTAGGGTAGACCTACGTAGTGCGGTACGTAGTCCGTGGACCGTGATGATCCATCGATGTTGATACACTCGCCCCCCTCCCCTCCTTCTCTTTCCATCGCTTCATCATACACCTCCACTTTCCATCATCCACTATCCACCATCTACCATTCACCATCCACTATCCCACCTCCTACATCAACATCCAAGCATCCAAGCATCCACGCATCCACGCATCCACGCATCCACGCATCCACGCATCCACGCATCCACGCACCCACGCACCCACGGTATGTATGCGCACACGTCTTCCTTTGTACTAACCTTCTCCATCCAGTCAGGGTTCAGTGCCGCTTTTCTTCTCATCCTCCGTGTCCCCACGCCCGCGCCGCCGTTACTTCCTCCAGGCCCCTCCTCTCGGCCTTGGCCGGGCGGCAGACAAAAGTCACAGAACGCATCCAGACCGGGTCGGCTCTAGCATTTCGTGCTCTAGTTACGACCTGTGTCCCGACTAGTCCCCAATCCCAGTCTCCATCATCCATCCACACCATCATCATCAATGTACCTGTATTCCGTCGTGTCGTCGTTTCCCGCAGGACGCCGCCAGGCGTCATGCTTGCTTGCTCGCTCGCTCGCACGCCGCCCACAGAGCCTCGCAGCCCGCAGAGTCTCGAAACCCTCGATGGCTGATCCCTCTCATGCGGTCGTCTAGTTTTTTCTTTGCTCCGAAAGAGAAGCGGCTCGCACAGCCGTGGCCGGACTAGCTGAGCCTGGTGTCATTGCCTCAAGGGCTGGGCTGTAGATCACATCCCCGAACGATTACAAAATGCCGATGCCGCCCACCAGTTTTTTACCGTTCTGTGTCCGACTCCCTCCCCTGCTCTCCTTGACCAAGACTCGACTGCCGATACAGACATCGAGACATATATCCCAGTTCTTTTCACCCAATTGTCCGAATCCCCCCATCCACCTCCCATTTCGACACCCCCCTCCTGCCTCCCGTGCTTCATACCTATTCAGGAACAGCCCTACGAACTTCGTCCACGACTCCCAGAACCCCCAATCGCTGACCCTGCTTGACCCTCCGGTGCTGCAACCTACTGCCCGTGTCCAGAACTGGCTACTTCCCGGGACAAAAAGCAAGCAAGTCGTTTGACCCATTGCCCGTTCAACCGGTGACCTCCGTCCCGGCCTCTTCTATATATTCATCGCCCTCCTCCGAGAACCCAATCTTTCCTTCTTGGGGTACAAGCTTCTGGGACCAACGACCTTGACGACCACCTACGCCTATCATCACTCAAAGTTGATACCGTGGTCTTGCCTACTTTCTATTTTATTTTCATAATCAACCCTCTTAATACCCTACCCCGCTGCCATCATGACTCCCCATAGCGAGGTTTCTCTCAGCGGCTCTGAGGATGCCGGCCTCCCCATTCACACCAATGGAACTTCCAACGGAACTTCCAATGGAAAGACCAATGGAGCCTCCAATGGCACCGCCCCAGCCGTCTCTAACGGCATCTCCAACGGCGTCACTCTCAATGGCAACACCACCAACGACACTAGCGTCCCTGATCCCAAAGTCCACAAGGAGCGGTCCCAGTACCTCGAGGCCTCTCCTCTCGATTCCGAGTTCGACCTCGTCTGTGCCGGTTTCGGCCCCGCCTCCCTTGCCATGGCAATTGCCATGAACGATGCAATTGCCGCTGGCCAGAAGCTCCGCGCTGACGGCCAACCTCCCAAGGTGCTTTTCCTTGAGAAGCAGGCCGCCTTCGCCTGGCATGCGGGCATGCTGCTGTCCGGCGCCAAGATGCAGATCTCCTTCATTAAGGACCTGGCCACCATGCGCGATCCCCGATCTGAGTTCACCTTCCTTAACTATGTCCACCGCAACGGTCGTCTCATCGACTTCACCAACCTGGACACCTTCCTGCCCGCCCGCGCCGAATTCGAGGACTACCTCCGATGGTGCTCCTCCTTCTTCGACCACGTCGTCCAATACAACAACGAGGTCGTTGCCGTCACCCCTGTCGACCAGGAAGCCGGTGCCGTCAAGACCTTTAACGTCCAGGCCCGCAACGCCAAGACCGGCAACGTCCAGTCTTTCCGTACTCGCCACGTCCTAATCGCCGCCGGTGGCCAGGCCTCGCTCCCCAAGAGCCTTCCCGTCAAGAACCCCCGAGTTCTCCACTCCTCCCAGTTCGCCACCTACGCCCCCCAGATCCTCAACAAGACCAATGCTCTTTACCGCGTTGCCGTCATTGGTGCCGGCCAGAGTGCCGCTGAGATCTTCAACAACGTTCAAGCGCTGTATCCCAACTCCAGGACCTACTTGGTTATGCGCCAGGAGTTCCTCCGACCCAGTGACGATTCACCCTTGTGAGTTACCAACCCGACCCTGACAAACCGTCCCGTCAATGCTAATTAGACCTCTTACAGCGTCAACACCATTTTCAACCCCGAGTACGTCGACAATGTCTACCCCAGGTCGGCTGGTGCTCGCCAGAGCTTTATCGACGAGGTCCGGGCGACCAACTACGGCGTCGTGCGCCTCGGCTTGATTGAGCACCTCTACGAGACAATGTACGAGCAGAAGCGAGTGATCGGTGCGGACGAGACCCAGTGGCCTCACCGCATCCTGGCCGGTCGGGAGATCACCAGTGTTGAGGGCAAGGGTGAGACACTCGAGATCCATCTCCAGAAGATCCACGATGTCTCCTTGGACGGTTTCGTCGATGCTGCGGACGAGGAGATCCTGGAGGTCGACCTCGTCGTCGCTGCCACCGGCTATAAGCGCGACGCCCACGTCAACATGCTCAAGGATGCCTGGACCATGCTGCCCAAGACGGTGTCAAAGCGCAACGGTCCCCAGTACACCAAGCCCGTGAACGGCTGGAACGTCGACACGGAGCAGGGCGAGCGCAAGCTGGCCGTCGGCCGAGACTACAAGGTCAAGTTCTCGCCCGGCACCGTTGCCGAAGGCTCTGGTGTATGGCTGCAGGGCTGCAACGAGGGAACTCACGGGGTATGTTCATACCTCAACACATGTCATACACTGGTCCATGTTTTGCTAACACATTGCCGCAGTTGAGTGATACCCTTCTTTCCGTCCTGGCCACCAGGTCGGGCGAGATGGTTAACCAAATTTTCAAGCAGTAGAAAAATAACGAATACATGAACTAGCGGACAGTGTATAATGTAGCAGGGGCAGCGAAAAAGAAAAAAAAGACGGAAGAAGTGGATATTGGACTCTCGGGTCGCAGAAGACGCGACATATTTTTTGCTTTTACCCATACGCACGATATCAGCTTTCAGAATGGTGGAATTTCTTTGGTGTTTGTCTTTTCCCTTAGATACGGTTAGGGCCCGTGTGGGCGTGCAAAACAATTCAGACTAATATTGTCTCCCTCACAATGGATGCGCACTTTCTCTCACTATTTGAGACTGGTCCCATGACTGGTTTGAGATGCTCCATGACCTTCTTGATTCGGATTTCCTTGTCGTGAAGGGCTCGCTACACTCGGCCGGATGGTTACATCAGACGGAGATGCTTCTGGTATACTACATACCTGATGAAGCGCATGCAGACACAGGGAATGAGGGAGTAAAGATGAGGACGCCGAGGTTGGATGCGTCATGTGGGCGGGTCATATCGAACGCCCAGAATAATCCGAGTCGTCTACTGACGGGATTCACAAGGGATTTTTGATTCCATGGTGGTGGTGGTGGCGTACTAGGCCGAAACAAGTGACTCGCCGATGTCGCCCAACCAATGTCCGGGGTCGTCATCTCGCAGGCCGAGGCATGAGAATGGATCTGGTGGTGCAAGAGACGGGGATTGTCGCTTTAGCGCGTTTTGCAGGAGGGGGTCCCTCATGTTCATGCAAAGGGAGAAGTTAGTTGCGCGATGGATCGATGAATGAAGGACTGACTGACTGATTGATAAAAATAAAGAAAGGCTAGCGCCGCATGCTTCGGCTCGGGTTTATGCTAGGCTCCGGGGAGCTGTTCTCGAATATTACCGCGGGAGAATTCCTTCATTTATCCAGATCTGCGCACGGCAAGGATGATTAATTACCTCACAGGATAGGCGGAGCCAACTGCAATAACTGTATACGAATTCTACCAGCAGACGTCGAGATTCTAGAGGCGGTAGGATATACCTATCTATCTTGCACGTATTCTTAATTAGTGGCTTCGAAGCAGCCAGCATGATATCCCAAGCAGTTTGTATTGGAATGGAGGCCAGGTATGTACTGTTTCTTAGTGCAAGGCCGGCCAGGGCCGTCCTCGTTTTAGACCAGGGCATCCTCTTATCCCTGGAAGTCCCTGGATGAATCCCTGGAGTGCTGGGGGCGGCGACCGGACAGCAGGCGGCCCTTCTCCATCGCGCACGTATCATACTACGTAGTTCCTGACCTTGCCTTACCTTACTCCGTGCTGCCGCTACCCCCCAGCGTAAGCCAGACTGTTGCGGCCACACGAACAACCTTCCGGCCGGCAAAGAACGCTACGCATACGTAAACGTAAACGTAAACGAACTCGAGTGGAACGGGACGATGCTGCGGCTCGACGGCGATGGCTCCGGCCGCCCGCCGCCTCACCCGCAACGGCTGCCCGTCAACCCGCGTCGTCACAAGGTAGCTCCGGAGCGGCGGAAACGCGTTGCGACAGCGTAAGTGAGAGCTTTCTTTATATTCCGCGTGTCGTCGATGAGAGAGAGAGTGAGAGAATCTGGGGTCTGGGGCTCCTGAGGTTTTAGTGAACTGTAAAAAGAAGAAGAAGAAGAAGACAAAGACGAAGAAAACCACTCTACCTTATCTGCACGTCGTTTGTCGTTTGTATCTGACCGCGGTTTTTTGAATTCCTCAAGATGCAACGCCTGCAACGTCCGCCGCGTCAAGTGCTCGGGCGACCACCCGTGTCGCCAGTGCCGGTCCTCGTCGCGCGACTGCGTCTATCCCGTGGCCGTGGAGAAGGTCTCAGTCGCACGCGCCGAGCTAGACGACCTGCGCCGCAAGGTCGACGTCCTGGGGAGGGCGCTGCGGGATACTGTACCCGACGCTGCGAGACGCCAAGAGCTGCTTGCTCTGGTCGAGCGTGATGGAGAGACTGCGGCTGGAGATGCGGCGACGACGGTCGCGGGGACTTCGTCTGCCGGGACGCCGTCTGCTGAGCGGTCGTATCCAGGCACGCCGTTGGCTGTTGAAGCCGAGCTGGTCCCTCACGCAGACCATCACCACTCTCAACCTCAGCTTCACTCCCACTCTCCATCTCAACCTCATTCTCAATCTCTGCCCCAGCTTCAGTCGCATCCCTCTCGGCCCAAGGCAGCCGACCACCACCACGAGGAGGAGCAAGCATCAACCGAGGGCCGGCTTCTCCACGACCCCGATGGTCACGCCCGCTTCCTTGGCGAGACCAGCGGCGCCACGTTTCTCGACTATCTCAAGGAGTTCATGAGCACCGTTTTCCATCTAGCTTACCATGATCGCCACCCGGGCGCCGATGGAACCGCCTTCTTGTCTAGCCTGGGCAGATATCAGACGTACGACTCCCGCCCGTTGCACGAGCGCCACGTCGACCCATCGTGGCTGCCCTCGCGCCACGGAATGCTAGCCATGCTCAGCGAGCTGCGATGCTTCATCCAGGACGGCAACGGGAACTGGCCCGGCGGAGGCATCTACTGGTGGGGACACATGTCGACCGCACCGGGCCTGCCGCCCATGGATTCAAAACCCCACGCTGCCCGCCGCGACGTCTGTCGACATCTCGCTTTCTATCATACAGCCTTTGCAGTGGTCTCCCAGGTCTCGACCACGCCAGCCCAAGCCCCCGAGCTACAGACGGGCTTGAGCGAAGACTACTTCAGCCGAGCTTGTCTGCTCCTAGGCAATCCGCTCGACATCACCAGGTTCACCATCGACGACGTGGCGGCGTTGGCGCTGATGGGCTTCTACTTAATTGAGATGAACAGACGAGACGCCGCCTACATGTACGTTAGCAACGCCATGCATATCAGCATAATGCACGGCGCCCACCGTGGATGGGTGGATGAGAGCGGCAAGAGAGTCTTCTGGACACTATACGTGCTCGATCGTTGGTTGAGCTGCTTGATGGGCAGACCGCCCACCATCATGGACGATGCCATTCGCCTTCCCTTGCCCTGCGATGCCCCGTAAGTTCCGCTAATATTAGTGCGTCCCCCGTGCAGCAGTATATGTATGCTGATCGTATCCTGCAGCTCAATGTCTCCAGCCGCCGGTCTGAGGGCCCATGTTGAGCTGTCCCGCATCTCGGGCCACATTGTGTGCAACACGTATCGAGTGTCCCCCTGGGGGAACAAGACAGGGTCGGTGAGGCAGTTCGAAGACGCCATCAGGATGCTAGACCAGTGGCTGGAAGGCCTACCTCCCATCCTACAGCTGTCCGGTGATGGCCTCAGTGACGATCCCGCGTGCTGCTTGCTGCATATGGGATATAACCAGGTATGTTCGGCAGCGTTGCCGTGCCGAAATTCGTGACCCATGCCAGAATCTACGACTAAAACTGCTTTTCTAGCTCATCATACTCACCATCCGCCCCGTCTTTTTTGCCGCCGTTAAGAAGACATTTGCAGAGCAGTTGGTGACTCGCCAATCGTCGCTAAACTCGCACCCCCAGCTCTCCCATCTGAAGCGATGTGTTGTCGCTGCAGAACGCAACATCCGTCTCGCGCGCCACATTCTAGCCCTCAACCACCCCAGGAAGCTGCTTCAGGCCGGCCTGCACTTCATCTTCAACGCGGCCATCTGCCTGATGCTGCAGCAGCTGATCTACATGAAGGACGTGGCCCCCAAGGACCCCCATGCGCGAGACCACGACCTCGACTTCGTGATTGCCAGGTTCGAGGAGGAGAGTCACGTAGGAAGCAACTACGGTAGAGACTGTGCCGCTGTTCTCCGGGACTTGCGCGCCCTCGTCCAACGCCTTAGGGTACCCGTGGATCAAGGTCTGGAGAGCGCCCGGCCCAGCGAGTCGACCATGCACGCTGCAGCTGAGACGATGGAAATGGGTCATCCATGGCCGCAGAAGATTGGCTACGACGCTCTACAGCAGCCGATCCATGTCGAACAGGGACATACGCTGTATGAGGAGTTGGTGTCTTGGATTGACGACGATTGGCAACCATATGGCGCATATCTCATATGATCATCTGTCGCTTAAACCGATATCAAATATCTGTAATATTTTGGGACTCAAATTTATTATTTTCAATCTCAAGTGTCTGCGTAAATGAAACGAATTGATAATGCTCAACCCCCGTGAAGAGGTCAATTCCGGATGTACGGATTGGTAGCGAGACTCTGGCGGTGATGTCAGTAGGGAGTCAGGTGATGCCAGCGACCGTGGCAATGGAACCTCGCAACACCCATGCACCACACATCACTCCATCTCAACCCTCCCATTCGCAAAATGGCAATACGGGGGGCCTATTCCACGTCGCTCTTGTTTACTCGCACTCGTGCGCCTCAGACACGCGGCTTCTCAACAACGATGTCCCACCTCAAGCGCCGCGCCGTTGCCGGCAGCTTCATCTTCAAGTTTCCCGATAACGATACCGCCAAGAAGCCCCAGGTGGCGCTATTTCGCAGGAGCGGTAAAGTGTCAACCTATCAGTAAGTAGCCGGGGTTTTTTGTCGCTCCGCGCTTCTTTTTCTTCCTCTTTTCTTCTAACCTTTTCTTTCGGTTTAATTCGGCTTTTATCCATAGTTCCAGTGCTTAACGATAGTTCGCAGGCACAAATACGCGCCCGTCTCGGGCAGCGTTGAGGAGACCGACGCAAACCCACTCGCTACAGCCTGGCGGGAAATGAAGGAGGAGACTACTCTAACCGAGACTTCTTTGCGGTTATTTCGCCAGGGCAAGCCATACTCGTTTGTTGACGAGTCCGTGGGCAGAGAATGGACCATCAACCCGTTCAGTTTCGTTCTCAAGTCAGAGAAAGAAGGCGGCCGCGGCGAGGCGGGCATCCAGATAGATTGGGAGCACGAGGGATATGAGTGGTTTGATCCGAACGCTGTCAACGAGACAGATGACTTCCAAGGCGTCCCGCGCATTCTGGAGAGCTTGAGGAGGGTTTGGTTCAACATTGATCTTGGAGACGAGGCTGGAAGAGTACTCGGTGACGGTTTGATAGCCCTGCAGCGGGACCATGAGAGTGGTGCGCATCAGCTGGCATCAAAGGGGCTCGAAATATTTATCGACGTCATCAAGAAGCTCGACACGGACTCGCGAAAGGTGTGGTGGAAGAACGCAAGGTTGGCCGCGTGGCACTTGTGGAAGAACGGAAGGGAAAGCATGGGCGGTTCCATGCTGAGCGTCGTTGTCTCCAGCTTGGCCATCATCGAGGAGAAACTCCCACATGGCGAGTCCTCAATGGAGGAATCGATGGATGACATTGTCGAGGCGCTCAAGCAATACGGCCGGCAACGACAGAATACCAGCTCCCAAGTCTGCGCTTCTCTTGGGGACTTCTTAGAAGCGCAGTTTCCAGGGGCTAAAACACTCAGAATTCTCACGCTCTCGTCCAGCTCTACCATAACATCCGGCATCACCCATGCTCTGAAACAGGAAAAGACATCTCTGGATATTCGAGTTCTCGAATCGCGGCCACTGTTTGAGGGCGTCACGATGGCGGGGGCAATAGCATCGTTTGCCGACAGCAACTCCATCAAGACGAACATTACCGTATACACGGACGCCAGTGTGGGCACGGCTGCCAAAGACGCCGACCTCGTCCTCTTCGGGGCGGATTTAGTTGACAAGACGGGGAACGTGAGCAACAAGTCCGGATCATTGCCCGCCGTCCTCGTCGCCAAGCACATCTCGCCGGGTGTGAAGATTGTAGCGCTTTTTGACAAGGAAAAGGTGCTACCGTTCGAACCCCCTAGCCAGGAGGAGGACGACCCGCGCGAGGTTATGCAGACATGGGAACAATCGGGGGGTTTGATCCAGTCAAAGAAAGGCCTCGGTGCCCAAGTCGATGTTAAAAACGTATATTTCGAGTGGGTGGCGTCCAACTTGGTCGATCACTACGTAACGGAGGACGGGGCGACGACCGCGGAGGGGATTACCGAACGGGCTGAGATGGTGCGCCAAAGAGCGGACCGGTTCTTCAACAATCTGTGACGAAAAATGGGTTGGGCAATCTGCAAGAAGCAAATGTCGGGGGTGGCTACCTTCCTTTGTTAGTAGTTATCATCCGAGAAGTCTGATACAGTGGAATAGGTAGAATGTTTCACCTAAGAGGCGCTAGGTGAATAGTGTCGCCAGAGGCCATCAACTGACGAGGAACGCTTCGGCCAGCATTATTCTAGAACGCGACCCTGACAAATGAAGAACATTCGAGCATTATAGGCTGGGCTTGAGGATGTAAGTTTGTCAATTTGTCAACACGGCTACCTGGACAGATGATATCATATCATGCATTATCACATTGCACATCCCACGGCCGTTAGACAATGCAATGCAATGCAGGCATGCCTGGGGGACGGGACCTGGGGTGCGTCAGCCTTACAGCCCTACAGGGGATGGGCATCGGCGAGTGCATCGACACGAGGTCACGCCTCACACCTTCACACCCTTCACCGACGTGAACAGACGGCGTTCATGACTCTATCCCAAGGGTTGCGACTCGCTTCAAGTATCATGGCCCCCAAATCCAACGAGTCAAGTGGACAGAGACCAGACAGTACCTTGTGCTGACGATGATGGATGATGCCGGCCAAGACTCGCGAGCCCAAGACTAGGTTCCCGCGCTAATTCCAAGCTGGACCGTCGCCGAGCTCAACGCAACGCCCTCGCCGGCGTCGATACTTCCCCGAAGGTCTGTGTGCCTTGTTTATGGCTGACGTTTGCTTGGCGGATGGCCACCAACCCCGCGGGACCCGACAATCCGGATGGCTAACAAGCCACAGTAGGCGGGTGATGAAACGTACGCAAGCTGTTTGACAAACACACCACCACCTTCATCATGCCGGGTCAGGCCAGGTCAGGTCAGCAGGCTAATTGATACCGGCGTCCCGGATTCGATTCGAGCGTTCGTCTGGGCCGCCCGCATCCACTACGGGCGCTTGCACTTGTAGAGTGCAAGTCTAAGTGCCGCTTTACCCCATACACGATGATACCAAGTGTGTCCGCGTGCCCAGTGCCCAGTGCCCATGCATGCTAATTAACATGACGCTCGCGGATCGGCCTCCTCAACGGCCCCGCTTACGGGAGGAGGAAGAAGCAGCATCTTCTACACCGACATCCTGGGAAGCCTGTCCTTCTTCTTCAAGCGAGGGCATCCGGAGGAAGGCAGCAGAGCATCTCTGCCTGGGATGGGTTGCGTCCGAGTAGATGAACCGGATACAAAACATCGACACTGGCTGGACCATACCGGCCTTGAAAACGAGACTCATCCAACCTTTTTGCTTCGGTTCTCACCCGCGGGAGACGACAAAGTTCTCTGTTCGTTTCGTTTCCGTTATAAAGCAAACAATCCTCACCGACTGAGATCGCCATGACCACGCCCGAGACAGACCAAGAAGCTCAAAGCTCACCCCCCAAGACTCCCATTGACATGGGCGTCGTTCAGACTCGAGCCCTCAATCGCAAGCTGGACGTGGCCTTGTTACCTCTCCTCTCGCTCCTCTATCTGTTCAACGGCCTGGATCGAGGCAACGTTGGCAATGCTGAAACCCAAGGTACACACTGTCACGTACTCGACTCCTTCTAAACCATCCCGGCTGACGACAGCCAGGCTTCACCAAGGACATTGGCGCACAGCCAGATGACCTCAACGAGGCAGTCTCGTTGTTCTTCGTGACTTTCGTCGTTCTGCAGCCCCCGTCGGCCGCAGTGGGCCGCTACGTCGGCGCCCGACACTGGATCCCCATCACCATGGTGAGTTTTGCAGAAGGGGGACCCGCGATTATACGTAACAGGTTGCCTAAGAGATATCTCCCAGTTCGCCTGGGGCCTTGTGACCATCGGCCAAGCGTACATCAAGGGCCGCGGTATGTCCAATCGTTCCCAACGTCGGCTTTGTCCCGTTCTGACTCGGGCCTCAGGGGCACTCATCGCCACGCGGTTGCTCATCGGCGCCTTTGAAGCCGGCTTCTACCCAACGGCCGTCGCATACCTGTCCTCGTTCTACACGCGGTTCGACCTCTGCGTGAGACTCGCCCTCTTCTACGGCCAGTACGCCATCGCCGGCGCCTTCTCCGGCTCCATTGGTGCGTTTTGTGCCTCCAGGGATTTTCCCTGTTCATCCCGGCCCCCCCCCGCCTCTGAACTGACCGGTCTGAGCAGCGTACGGCGTCTTCCACCTCCACAGCGGGCCCCTCAAGAGCTGGCAATACCTGTTCATCATCGAGGGCGGCCTGACGTGTGTCTTCGCCGTCGTCGCCTGGGTCTGGCTACCCGCCGGGCCCGGCACCGCCTGGTTCCTCAGTCCGGACGAGCGGCGGTTCGCCGTGGAGCGGATGAAGCGGGACACGGCCGCCTTTGTTGAGCACGAGTACGGCGAGGATGGCATGGAGAAGGACCGGCTGCGGAGGAGGGATTTCGTCGGGACGGCCAAGGACTGGAAGCTGTGGTCCGTCCTCGTGCTCAACATCTGCGCCAGCGTCCCCAGCGGCGCGTTCCCCGTGTTTCTGCCCCTGGTGCTTCAGGGACTAGGATACGAGTCCATTCTGGCCAACTTGGTGAGTGGCATCTCTCTCTATCTCTGTCGCCTGAAACCTTTTAAATCAAGTCTAATCGCTGCACCTCCCAAGATGACCGTCCCCCCGTTCGTCTGCGGTGCCATCGGCCTCTACATCTTCGCCCTCAGCTCCGACCACCGCAAGGAACGCGGCTACCACATCGTTGGCGGCATCCTCGTCGCCATCACCGGCCTGATTCTAACCGTGACTGTCCCCTCGTGCACCGGTAAGTACATCTCGCTCTGCGTCCTCCTGTCGGGAATATACGTCTCCGCGCCGCTGACGGTCGCCTGGCTCAGCGGCAACACGCCCGAGCCGGGCAAGCGGTCGCTGGTCCTGGGCGTCAACGGCTTCGGTAACCTGGGCGGCATCATCGGCGCGCAGCTGTACCGGCCCCGGTTCGCGCCCGATTATCACGTTCCGTTCTATGTGACCCTCGGCTTCCTTGTCGTTGCGCTTGTCGGTTATCTGTCCTATCGTTTCATGCTAGCGGCTGTAAACAAGCGGAAACAGGCCGTCTTGGCCGTCATGACTGAGGAAGAGGTTGAGCATGAGAGGCTGGATGAGCGGAGATATGCGGATAAGAAGTTGACCTTCATGTATGGGTTGTAGCAGGCTGGTCCGCTCCCAATTATACATGTAATTTATTTCCAGCCAGCCTTGCGATAATTACATATTCTAGATGAATCATGAGTAGACGCATCATGAAGCATCTTTGGCTTCGTCCATCTGCATATTCGCCAGCTGGCTCTGCAAGCCCTGTTTCCCTACCCTCATCGCCATCTCCAACTCCCTCTCTTCCTCCCTTAGCCTTGCTTTGCTCGCAGCGACACCCTTCTCGCGCTGTCTCCGCTGCTCCTCCGCCACACGGTTTCTCTCCTCGAGTGCCCGCTCACGCTTCTCCCGCGCCTCGCGCTGCTTCGTCCTCTCCACGTCATCATTTACGGCGTCGAGGTCCTCAGGCGGTGGGCCCAGGTTGCTGACGTAGGCTTCCATCAGGGGGTCGCGCACCTTGGGGTCGAGGGATATGTACCGCGCGTCGGTGAGAACCTGTGTGGGTAGCCCAGTTGATAGTGACTTGTTGTTGAGCACGTGGATGGGCTGTGTCTTTAGCAGTGCGTTCAGATCGGATTTGAGCGTCGACTGGGACATCTTTAGCCGGTTAATGTGTTCGCGATACGCCTTCTCGCGATCCTTGTCGGACAGATGCAAGTCCTTCATAGGGGGTTCCTTCTTATACTTGCGCTTGAACTCCGGCCAGTACAGTTTCGGTGTGGCTTTTTCTTGCAGGAAGGCCATGTAGGCGATCCGGGGGTCCTTTTTCTCCAGTCGAGCCCTCTGCTCCCTCAACTCGGCAATCTTCTCCCGGGACCACTCGTCCCAGCATTCCTTGCGCGCCTTGGTCGTTCCCAGCGCTGTGTATCGCAAGTCGCCTACGATCTTGCCCTCCTCCAGAAGTTTGTCCCAGGGGCTGTAGGGGTTGATGTTAAAGTCGTTGAGAAGATCCTTGAAAAGATACTTGGCGTCGTCTTCGGAGAAAGGCACGCCCTCGGCGCCTTCGGGCCAGTTCTCGGCGTTTCCATCATCGTACTCCCCAGGCTCCAAACCATAGTCCTCGCCCATCGCTTGCAGCTGCATGGCAATGTCGGCCTCAGTGAATTCGGGCGCTTCGTCCTCTTCAGCATCGGGGTCCTCGGTTCGTTGTCGTTTGGATGGATGTCCCCCATTGTCATCATCGCCTTCTCCCTCGTCATCGGTGACCTCGACCTCCTCGTACTCACTATCGTCATCTTGGCCGGCATCAGGAGGACCCGATGGGGGGGCGCTCGGTAGTGAAGGACCAAGCGGTCGTTCCGGCTTCTGCGTTTCGTCCTTTGCCTCCGAGTCCCCAGTTGCTTTTCCACGGATGCGCGCCTTATCGAGTTCCAAGATTCCGGGCATCAATTTTTCAGGAATGCGCCAGTAGCTTGTTTTTTTTTCGGGGTTATAAACAAATCGTCTCGAGTACTTGGTGTACACCAGAATCCATGGCTCGCAGCCTGGGATAGGCTCTTTCCGCCTGGGCTTATCAACTGGTTGGGGTTTTGGTCGGCCCTCATATCCACCGCGGCCGCCTCCACGACCTCCACCGTAGCCACCTCGATTGTGCTGTTCCTGGGGTCTTTGCTGAGCGGCATTGATCTGGGCCATGTAGGCATTCGCGACATTGGGGTCGGCAAGAGACGGCACAGCGCCATAGGGAGAAAACGCGGGCACTGGGGCGTACGGGTGCTGGAGCGCAAGGTCTGGCTCGACTCCAGGTCGCTTGTATGTTGACTCTTTGCTCGCGGCGTGGTAGTAGTATGTGTGGCCGCTCGGAGCCGTATGCTCGCTCCATCCTGGAGGCAACGGCGCCACAGCAGCCGCGGAGGGCTTGTGGGAAGATTTGAGCATCTCGAGTGACCGTGGGCTATCGCATCGACGTAGAATATATCGGGGCGTTGGTATCAGAGCAGGGGGACGGGCGCTGAAGTTGCGACAGGAGATTTGCTCTTGTTGAGTGAACGATGTAGTTTGGGTGGTGTTGAAGTTTAGCTTAGGTCGTCGAGTAGCTAAAATAAATAACGGAGCGTACCTAGCTAGGCCAATGGTTAGCGGCGCCGCGATTACCCTAGAGTCTACACCGTCAAAATTCCAAGGGAACAGGATGAACTGAGTTTGGTTGCACGAGCTTGTAGAGTTTACTACAGATATGGAAATGAGAAAAGATGGATATGGAAATTGGATACATGCTTTCTGTTGTCCATCAACTTGTTTGTGGGTGAAACTGCCGTCGGCTTTGGAGACCTTTTTATTGCCATGTAACGTCTGGACCATCCATCTCACCCTGGTATCCTCCGCTTGCGCCCTCCAAGTTAGGAACACATTTCAACTGCATCCCGAGGTCTCACTAGACCTAACCCTTCCAAGACCAATGGCTTGATCAGCGGCATCAACTTGCGCAAACGGCAATGCCTCGAAATTGATGATAATCCAATACCTACATTGTCGAAACTCTCAGTCTGTCTCACCATTGAAAATTTCCCGAGCTTTCGAGACTCTTCAACCCGGACGCCCAATGTCACGCGAGACCCCAACTCGCTCCAAAACATCATCTTATCTCCAGCCTCGTCTCCTCCATGGCACCAGCTCATAGCGGCAACGTCGGCGGGCCGATCTCGTTTTTGAAGCGGTATTGGAAGGTATGTGTACCTGGACTCCGTGTCGTCCGTCCCTCTGAGATGCAGTTTGCTTGACGCTGACGCCGACATAGACAACACACGCGCCTGACTATGTCGGCTTCACGGTGCTACTATGTGGATGGATCCTGGTGAGGCCACACCCTCCCAATGCCTCAATTTGACTTGAATATTTCTAACAAGGGCCCTTTCTCTTGCGTCCTGTTACAGATAGCCATCTTCGTTACACCTTTCCACCGGATGTTCTTCGTAAATGACCTCGCTATCTCATACCCTCACGCCCTTCAGGAGCGCGTCACTGTTGGTACGTCTACCTAGCTCCGCGGTCCCATCACTGGCTGCAGCCACCCGAAACAAGGAATTCTCACCGTTGAAATAGTAATGAACTTTGTCTACGCCCTCTTTGTCCCGCTTGGTGTTCTAATTGCTTATAACATCTGGGCGCGGTCGTCTGCGGCCAAACACGAAGTCACATACCTCTCCTTTGCAATCTCCGTCGTCCTCACCACCTTCCTCACTGACATCGTCAAGAATGCCGTCGGCCGGCCTCGCCCAGACTTATTAGACCGGTGCAAGCCGGCCCCGGGAACCCAGGCCAACACTCTTGTCACCATCGACGTTTGCACGACACCCAACGGCCACACCCTCCAGGATGGGTGGCGCTCCTTTCCTTCCGGTCACTCATCCTTCTCCTTTGCCGGTTTGGGATTCCTCAGTCTCTTCCTGGCTGGGCAGTTGCACGTCTTCCGGTACGCGGCTGGTGGACGGGATCTCAGCCGGGCGTTACTGTGCCTGTTCCCGCTCATCGGCGCCGCCATGATTGCCATCTCGCGGTGCGAGGACTATAGACATGACGTCTATGATGTCTGCGTCGGATCTGTCTTGGGCATGACCGTGGCCTACTGGAGTTACCGGAGACACTGGCCGCGACTTTCTAGCCAGCGATGCGATGAGCCTTATCCACGACCGGGAATGGACACTCAGCCGGGTTGGCAGCGGGTCACGGATGACGAAGAAGCTAGAGTGGGCGCAGATGTAGGGTTTGAGATGGATGAAATGCGGAACGTACGACGCTGATATCGGAGATTAGGCATAGTAACACTCGTGTTGCAAGTTGTGAGTGAACGTTTAGAGTTGGGGGTTAGCGACTGCACCAGGGAATGTATTGTACTGTGCTGTGCCGTATCGTACTGTGAGTTGCTCCCGTGGCAGGGCCGCTCTGGGCCACATCTTTTGGTCATTCCGTGATATTATTGTTACAGGGGCAATGTAGGACGGGCCGGGTCCCCCTCCACCCTCTATCAGAAGATTCTATTGTCTCTACTTGTCCTCCGCCTCCTCAGTCTTGGCCAGGTCGTGCTCCTTCAACAGCGCTGTAATCTCGTCGGCGCTCCACAGCCTGTGGTAGATCTTGCCATCCTCGGTCTGTCCCACCGTCGCGAACTCAACTATAATCGGGGGTTAGCTAGCCGTTTCTCTTGATTGGAGGGGTGATATATCGTACTCTTCTCGCTGCTCAGCTTGGTGGAGTCCATGGTCTTGCTCAGGACCTTGACGGCCATCCCGCAAGCCTCCTCAAGTGTGCAGTCCTCCTTATAGTCCTGCTTCAACAAGCTCTGGGCGCTTGCGTTGTTGGCTCCCGCACTCGTGGCCTTCCAGCCGCCATAGTTGCCCGATGGGTTGCTGAGGTAAAGCTGGAACTGTCTTCGAGGGTCCCAGCCGGCGTAGATGAAAGACACACCAAAAGGTCGGAGACCACCATGCTGAGTGTAGCCTTGCTTGAGATCGCAGAGTCGACGGACGAGCTGCTCACAGGGGATGTCTTCGTTGTAGGTAAGGAGATAGCGCTGGGCTGCTTGTCGGGCGTAGTTGATGAGGATGTTGGCGTCGGCAGTCATGCCTGCGACAGCGCAGATCATGTTGCTAGAAGAAGGTTGTTAGCAGGTGTCTACTTAAGCACTTGGCGATATAAGAGAGTGTGTCGCGTACTCATTGAGGATATAGAGCTTCTCTGCGGAAGTGTCCTGCTCCAGCAGTTTCGAGGTGACCTTTCGCTCGGCGGCCAGGACGATGCCATCCTTGGCCAGGATGCCAATGGCGGTACCAGCGTGGGAAATAGCTTCTAGGGCGTACTCGACCTGGTACAGGCGTCCCTCTGGTGAGAAGATGGTTGTCTATGGAAGTGGTCAGCGGGGGAAGCTTGCACATGGACGCTCGGGAGCTGGAAGCTGTGGCGGGGATACGCACTCGGGAATCGTAACGGCGAGACATGGTGAAGTCGGAGGTGTAGAAGGGAAGCGGAGAGTTGATAAAGCGGCAAGCTCTGGACAAAATCCGAATGGTCGTGAAGAGTGAAGGAGAGCTGCTGTTGTGGGCGGAGATGTATTTTTGGAGTTGAGATCGTTATGTCGTTCCAAGAGAGCTCTAGGCACAGCCGCGCCGCGTTAGCTCTCGCTGCTGGCTGGTTTGTGCTGGCTGCGAGATGGATACCTCAGGTTTGAAGAATGTTACGTACCGATCTGGAGTCGAGGGAGGGATGCAAGGCTGACAAGGCTGTGGACAAGTGGGGGCTGGGGCGGTCCGCACCGGGACGGACGTTCACCCGAGATTATTCCGCGCAGGTCGCGCTCGGTGACTAATCATCACACCAGTGCTCAGGCATCAATCAGTGATCAAATGCCAAACCGGTACGTACCAGCCACATTCTGGCCTGCATTGTCGCACTGTCCCGCGGGTTGAACAGTGCCATTGTGGAAGCGGCAGGGTCCGTGCGAAACCATAGTAGCGCCCGGGCAGTCGCCAACCCCAGATGCTCCTGCTGTTATGGACTCGCTCACTAATTCGTCCCATGGAAGGCGAGGCAGGTATTCGTAGTGCCGAAGTTTTCGTCATCTCGGCAAGCTTCCCCGTCCCTCGAAAACCTCCTCCTCACATCATCGCCACCACGACCAAATTACAACCACCATCTAAGGCGCCCTTTCGTCGCGGAACCCCTTGCCTCACGAGAATAGATATTCTCACTGTTCGCGTATAGAAAGCATTGCTCCAAGACTCGGCGACTGCCTCGACCTGACCTTGCAGCACTACACAGCCGCGCCTTTTGCTGGTGAGAAGCGCACGCGACGGCAATTTATCCCCCCCACCTGCCTGAGCTTTGCTTGTTACCATCACCACCTAGCGCGTCCAACCACCTTCAACCGCAGTCTACAGGTCGCGCATTGCTTCTCGGAAGCTTGCGCACTACTTTCAAGCTCTGCGACAGCAGCCGCAGCACGGAAAGAGCGTCATTCGTTTGCCCTCAATCCTCACAGGAAAGAACAGTGGAGGAGACATCGACACGGATTTTGGCTGGGGGAGGCTCGCCGTGAACTAGTCGTGTGACCTCTAGAGTTGTCTACCACGTAATTATCCCAATGTTTGTCTGCCCAGACAGGCCATCTCGCGCTTTGCTGCAACAGTAGACGTCGCTTCTGCCCAAGCAACACCTTCGCCACCCACAACACCAATATCTGCTACACACCCTCCCCATCCTAGAGCAGCGCTTTCACATATATTCTACGCACCACCATCATGTCCGGTAAGCGACAGCCGCCCTTCACGTCGTCTCAAAATGCGCGTTTCACGGGGAGCCACATGCCCCGCGATCGCGCATCCCACGAGCATGACCCCGAGACGGATCGAACTCGTACTGACAGAACTCATCTAGGAGAAGCCGAACCGCGACGATCAGTGCGCGCCACTAAAGGCCAGCACACAAAGTCGTTCGACGAACTCGAGCCTGCGGCCGCACCCAAGCGACGACAGACCAAAAAGACCAAGAAAGCCAAGAGCCAAGAAGCCGAACAGGAACCGGAGCAAGGACAGGGACAAGATCCAGGTCAGGAGCAGGAACAGGAACAAGAGCAGGAGGACGACCAGGACGAGGAGATAATCCGTTGCGTCTGCGGCGCGACAGAACAGGACGAGGACTCGGGCGAGGCATGGATCGCATGCGAAAGTTGCCGCGCATGGCAACACAACGTCTGTGTTGGCATGTCCTCCTTTGAGGACGAAATACCAGAGTACTACTGGTGCGAACAATGTCGACCCAACGACCACAAGGAGCTTCTGGAGGGTATCGCCAAAGGCGAGAAGCCATGGGAGGCCAGGCGGAAGGCCCATGGAGAGGAGAAGAAAAAAAAAAGAGGCGGTAGGAGGGGCAAGGGGAAGCGAAATAGCGACCCCAAGGAAGAGCTCGACAAGTCTGCTGGTACCAAAGCCAAGCCGTCGCCAGCGCCTGATGCTGGCAAAGACAAGAAGGAGTCGGCTCTGAAGCTAGGGAAACGGAAGGCTCGCGAAGATTCTCAAGATACCGAGGGCAAGGTACGTTTAATCCCCAAGCTGGGTATGAATTACGCTCAAGTGCTTACTGGATTCTCCTCTAGACCCCCAAGATGCGACGTGTATCAGAGAATGAGGCGGTCCCAGTACCTGCCAGTTACACGCCGCCTCCAGACCTCGCCAAGTCAGTGTCAGACCTGCCTATCGCACGGATGGGACCAGCGAAGGCTCTTATCAAGTCTATCAGCCACGTTCTGGGAACAATGCAGAAGCAGGGTGATCTAGAACTGGACGAAGGAAGCTCTGTCGAGTCAATCTCAGAGACGTATTCTCTCCAGATTGAGCGCGCCGTCTTTGACACGCACCCCGTGACCAAGGGACAGAAAGAGTACAGCCAGCAGATCAAAACTCTTAGTTTCAATCTCAAAAACAACCCAGAGCTTTGCAACGCGCTCGTGGGAGGGACCATGTCCCCGTCGGCCCTGGCAGTCATGACGTCTGAGCAGCTTGCCTCTTCAGAGATGCAAAAGCAAACGGCCGTGATGAAAGCCAAGGCCGAAAAGCAGTCGATCCTATACACCTCGGAGACTGGACCACGCGTCCGGCGGACACACAAGGGCGAGGAAGTCGTGGAGGACGAGAGCTTCGTGAATAGCGATGCTCCGCCTGTCCCCCCCGGCCCACGCCGATCGGCCACGGTCAAGAACGAGCCATCAGGGGGAGACCAGGTTGATCTCGCATCCCATCCGGCGCAACATGCCGACGGCGGACAGCACTCACCAAGCAACCCCGATTTCGACATCACCAAGGTCTTCTCCAGCGTCAAGTCTCCGATAGATACGCAACACCGTCGACCATCGGCCCCCGTGAGTCTGCCGAACGGCCCCGGCGTGGATGCTGATATAGACCGGATGCTACAAGAAGAGAACGAGTCGCCACCATACTCACCGACAGAAGAGACCCAAGACCCAGATGTTGTGTGGCGCGGCTCATTGGCGATGAGCTCCATCGCAGACTTTCCGGCTACGGCCAAGCACATTGGAGGCGCCAACTTTGTGGCGGTTGGTCCGTGGTCAAAACTCATACCGAAGCGTATGACAGTGGCTGGGCGCATCACGCAGCAAAGCGCCATCGAGTATCTCTGCAGTCTACGGTACAGTAGCCTGACAGACATTATCGTTATCAACATCACCCCAGTGGCACCAGCAGCCCATGCTGAATTCAACGCCCTCATCGACTACTTTATTAGTAAGAAACGGTATGGCGTGGTGGGTGACAAGGTTGTGGGCAATGTACGAGACACATACCTCGTGCCGGTGCCGGCTGGAGAGGACAACTACCCCGAGTTCATGCTGAACCTGGTGGATAACAAGATCCCCAAGATTCGGCCGGAGCCGATGTTGTTGGCCGTCTTTGTCTACCGGAATGACCCGGAGCAGCTGAAGCAGGCCAAGGATTCAGCCTCGACACAACCGGAGACAAACAGCCCCGGGACGCCGACGGGCTACGGACATCGCAGCAACTCGACGGCATCGGTATCAGGGCCGTCCTTCTCCCCGGCAACACCTCAGGCGCCACAGGGAGCGTTCCCGACACAGCCACAGCAATTCCCTGGTCATGTGCAATCGATGACGCCGGTTCCCATCCCGCAGCCGCCTCACACCCGACCCCAAGCGGCGCCGCCGGCAGCACCTCCCGTGCAGAACGTAGCGCCGGGACAAATGTCGGAGGCGCAGAAGTTCCAGGCGCAACAAGCCGGGCAGATCATGGCCCAAGAGGTACTCGGCCCACTCATCAATGTACCGACGGTGAAGTTCCTTCTCCCACAGGCGTTCCAGATGACACGCAGGGAGTGGGAGGTGATCAGGGCCCTCTATGAGCGGGATCCTCGAACGAGGGAGGATCTAATGCATCTTGGGTCGCTCCTGGAGAAGGAGGGCGGAGAGAAGAAGGTGACGGAAGCGGGACACGCATAGCAAAGGAGATGTGGCAAAGAAGCAGGATTTTCGACTGTGGTGCTTTCAGCTTTTGCTATCTCGGCGCCTTGGCCGTCATGTTGACGAGCGGGTTCGGATGTGCTTGGATTTATTATGATGACGTGGGCAAAACTTGCAATCATGGGGCGAACGAATGTCAAGGCCACTATCTACGGGTGGTGGCCGGAGGAAAAATCTTTTATTCTTGATGTTTTGGTGGAAGTGCGGTTGTTTGTATGTATGTATGTAAGCCTGTCGGCCAACTCATTAGGGGTTTATTTATGACGATGGCATGTCAAGATGGAGTTGACGCTGAGGAGGAAGCTCAAGCTCAAGCTACAACTGCAAGGATTCGCGTAACCATGGTGCCTCCTGTAAGCTACTAGTTCTAGTTTTATTTACGCAAATGCTTATGAATATGGCTATATGATATGTAATTTCGTCAATCCCAGCAGTATAGTTGGCATGCTGCATCCCTATTGATGAATCTCGGTATTACTCGCCGACTAACCCAGCCCCAGCCACAGGGATCCATGATACTCCTCTTGTCCCCTATCGATTAATCCTGTCGTTGTGTACTGTACGAAGTACGAATACTTTGTACACTTTGCGAACTAGAGACCAGTAGTAATCTACTCAAACCCGACCTCGGTCAGTCTGCGCCTCGCTCCAAGTAACAGTGAGGCTTAGCTGCACCAATGTATTTGTTGCAGGGTGCGTGCTGTGCCACAACGCCGCCGACGTGAAATGACGCGGAACACGTACCCCCCACATTGGTGACGCAGCACTGGCACTGGCACTGGCACTGGCACTGGCACTGGCAACCAAGAAGCTCGGCGCGAAGCCCAAAGCGCAGCTTGGCTTTTCTATTTAAGTTAATTGCCTGTAGAACTTGTCTTTTCCATCCTTTTACAATTCATCCATCATTATTTGGGAAATTCATCCTCTAATCCACGCTCTGTAAGTGGTTCTTCGCTGTTATCCCCGCTCAAGTACCAAATACTGATCGCTTCCATCATTTAGAAAACCACCACCACCAAAACCTCTCCCCTTCAATTGCTTCAGCAACAATGGCTTGCGGATCCGCCCACTCTGGCCTCGTCAACCGCAACGGCCCCGGCAGCGCGGCCACGTCCATCGCGGAGAGCATCGTCAAGCCGGCCGAGGCCACTGGCGGCAGGACCCGCTGCATCGAGTGCGGCGACTACGAGTGTTGCTGCATCCCCTGCACTATTCTGTGAGACGAAAACATGACAAGGCTGAGGCACGATTGATGGGGAAGCGAGTCATTTGGGGAGACTGGAGTTGCAGGACATGACTGGACCGACATAGCTGAAACATTTGCGTCCGACTTTTGGGCCCCTACTTAGGTATGGAATTGAACGTGCCATGAGTATTTTTGTGGTATAATTATACGTCAGGCACTCGCTGTCTTATATGCGTCCCCCCCTTCGTGTTTCGCGTGCAGATCGTTGAGAGCCGCCCATGCTCTAGGAGCTGTCGAGAGGTGTTGTATGGTGTTTCGCTCCACCTTCTAGTTCCTATCCCATCAAAGCGTAGTGACTGATGTTGGGTTAAAAGCTGTGGTCTACCGTACGACCATGTCGGCTCTAAGGATATGTGGGAGAGACGATATCAGTGGAATCGTCGCAACCCTCTGGTATTGCGTGTGCATTCTGAAGTCTCATTGTATCGTCAATGTGGCTCGCAGTGGTCAGTGGTCCATTCGCGGGCACTCCTTTCTCGAGAGTTGAATTGCCTGAGCTAGCATCTTCGCGACGCTACCTCTACCTCAAGTGTATAGGATTTGGGTCTGACGTTGGAGTGGCGGTATGGCCAGGCCACTCGACAGCAAGGCCATTGTATCGTGGTAGTGGAATATTTTGTGTGTCGGAATACACCCCTCGTCTTGCTAAGCGAAAAGGGCATCCGTCGCAGCCCAGGAGTCCGACTCCCTTTCCAGCGCCGCAGCCTCCCAGTCCCCATCGTCCCCATCACCAAGCGGTTTGGGAACTTCCGGGACACTCAGGCTCTCCAGGCCATCCAGAACGCGTCGGGCCTTGTCCACCTGGGTCCGGATGGCCATGGTCTCGGTGCGTGTGCGATCGAGGTGCTCCTGCATCATGGTGATGGCCGACTCGCGGGCCTGGTGCGGGCGGTACTCGTTGAGGATGTGGTGGAAGTTGATGAAGAGCGTCCGCAGGTCCTGGACCTTGCCCTCTGCGTGCGACGCATTCCGGGAGAGGGTGCCGGACAGCTCGAGGAAGTTTAAGAGCAACGATTTGGCAAGGCGCTTGAGTTCGAGGGCGCGATCGAAGTGTTTAACGTCTCTGGAATCGGACGGCGCTGTTGAAGGGAGGTTGGCAATGCCCTGTTCTTCTAGCGTAGGGAGCTTGTCATCGAGCTGTTGCAGGAGGAAGCCCAGTTAGCATAATGCGCATTGATTCACGGACACGCAAACAAAGAGCAGAGTTGGAGGGTGATGTTGGAGAGTGCCATCCTACCATGTACTGATCACCGAAGACCCTCCAGCGTCCATCCGCCGGCTCCAGTGGCGGCTGGAGATTGATCAGCTCGTCGGGCAGGCCGGGGATGCGTGTCGGCGCCGAGTCTCCGCCATGCTGCTGAGCGTGCACCGCCTTGAGCTCGTCGAACCGGGCGAGCTTGTCGGGGGTGAAGTCCCTCCAGAAGGACGGCGGGTTGGGGAAGGTCGAGGCGAGCGTGTTCGACTCCTGCTGGTCGGCCATTTTTCAGGCGTCGAGAGGGTGTCACCTCATGGGAGGCGGGTCAGACGTCGTGAGGTGTGTTTAAGAGTAAGCGGGCGACGTTCTTTGTATCGCCTCGAGAATCAGGCGGTGCTGGTTCGCCGTGCCACTTTTACTGCGTGCACTTCAACGTTCCGTTTAGGTTCCTGGCTCTGCGCCGGCTAATTCTCGGACATCACTCACCTGCCGCCGCCCGTGAAAGTCAGTCCTCTACTACCATCGTCACCTCACTTCATCTTCACTTTCTTCTCCTATTCTTCTTCTCAGTACGTTGCGCTCAACATAGCGCCCCCGTGGACTCCGCCTCGCTCTCCCTCCCGCTGCTATCAATTGGCATTCAAAGGGTCGTCCCTCTGCGTCCCCGTCCACTCCTCTGTCCCCTCCTTCGACCTCGTCTCCCCCCATGGCCGACGTTCGATCTCTCCTGCGCCAACAGCGCGCCGCTCGCCGCATTGAACACCCATATGCTGCCTACTCCGAAGCCGGCAAACTGCTGTGCACCCTGTGCCATGACCTCGTCAAGACCGAGTCCCTCTGGGATGGCCATGTCCAGAGCGATACCCACAAGGCCCGCCTCCTCAAGCTGCGAGCCTCGGCGCAGGCCAACGGCGGCCGCGAAACCCAAACCCAAACGGCGCTGAAGCGGAAACACGAAGACGAGAAGGAGGATGATAATAGCGGCGATGTCGACATGGACGACTCCACGAGGCGGAAACGGAGCAAACCAGACCTGGCTATGACGTTGCACGTGGACGTGGACGGCGACAAAGATCAGACCCTGACGCCGCCTCGGTTGACGAGGAGGACGTCTACCACGCCGTCACAAGGCGTCGAGCTGCAGATCCCTTCACGGCCTGCCACGCCCGCCTACCGTGATGGATCCTCGGGCTCCACCCCCGGAGGACAGCCGGGGAACCCCCTGGCAACCCAGACCGCCACCACTGCCAACACCGCCTCTCTTCCTTCACGACAGCCCAGCAGTCTGGCCACCGACGGCCGACAAACCCAACAGGTCGACGAGACGGAGTGGGCTGCCTTCGAGGCCGACATCGCCGCCGCATCGGCCCCTTACGATCCGGATGCCGTTATCTCAGCCCCAGCCATGACCGCCGAGGAGACGGCAGCGGCCGCTGATGCCGAGGAAGAGGCGGCCAGGAAGCGGAGGGAACAGGCCGATGTGGATCTCGAGGACGAAAAAGAGGAGGCCACTCGCGCGCTCGAGGAGGAGTTTGAGGAAATGGAAGAGCTTGAGGCCCGCGTGCGGCGCCTTAAGGAAAAGCGGGAAGCTCTGCGGAAGCGGGGAGAGAGCTTCGGCCAGGAGGCGATGTCTGCAAAACCCCCCAACACAGGCAAGGAGAACTTGGAAACCCCTATGGAGGACGAGGATGAAGACGAGGATGAGGACGACGACGAAGAAGACGATGACGATTGGGACGGATTCAGGTTCCGCACCAGGTAGGCAAATCCTCGGGGAACAGATACCTTCGTGAGAGAGTGGCGCCCAGAGATGACCCCTCATGTACAAACAACACAAAACCTACATAATGTATTATACAAAAACAACGACCTTGTCTGTTTCATCCTGGCCGCTCCGCGGTATGGTCTTAGGAACCGCAAACTCCATGGGTCTCCCAGTGGTATCAACGCTTACGAAGCCGCCAGGGCTTAGCAGTGAGGAAACAGGGAGAGGATGCCAAAGTTGACCAAAATCCGGGAAATCGGACTGGAAAGACTAATCTGTACCGTGGACCAGCATTCAAAGCACGATACCATCCCTTGCGCCCACAGTCATAGTGATATTGCGCCGCTGATATCACGATTATCACCGTCATCACCGTCACGATCAACGTCACGATCACCGTCACCTACGGAGACTTACCCAGCAACCACGACCGACTCCTCGCCTCGACTGACGCGCTCCCAAAACCTGCGCAACCTCCACACCCGCCCTATGCCTCGACTCTCCTCTAGGCGTTTGACGCCTTCCTCACGTTCTCTTACCTTGCCTTTCCACTTGGACGCAACCCACTGCCTCAATCCATCTTTGACCCTCTCCTTCTCGATGGCCATTTTCTTAGCCACTAGTGCTGGCGCAATATGGTGGCCGCTGAGGCCAGGCACGCATTCCTTTGGGAGAACACATCGATCGACCAGACACGCGGCTGAGGGCCGAGTTGCTAGACGGCGAGACAGTCTGATGGATACCAGGGACCGGGCCAGTCGTCGTGAGACAACTGAGGTATGTGTCAGGAAGATGTGGCGGGACATGAGTTCAGCCACAGATGGGCGCGAGGGGGACCAGAGGAGAGGTGGGAGAACAGAGCGGGTGCGGCGAAGACGGTAGTGATGCAGAACGGGACTTTGCGAGATGCTACGGAGCAAGTGACTTGCCTACGTCTCTGTCAGTTCTGTGCTCATGGACCCAAGGAATACTTGTTTTGACCCTTTGTGGCCAACCAAGTTATAGGACGTTTGCAAGGAGAGGAACTGCAAGGGCTGGTGGCTGAGCCGTCAAAAAGGACCTACCCTTGATGTCGAGAGGAGGTCACCCACATCCAAGAAGCCCAGAATGTGGAAGAGAACCTCGTTTGGTAACTGCTGGAGATGGAGTGGGCTGGAGGGGCCCCCGTTCAGGCCGTGGCCGGGGCCGTCATGCCAAGCCATGGAATGATGGACGAGGCAGGCGTCAACATTCGAGGGGGGTGGGAGTGCTGTCTCTTGCGAGCGCATGGGGGCGATGGGGGCGATCGCGAAGACTGCGGGTTGGGCATCAGCGGCCGCATCAGTCACAAGGCTGAAGGTACCTGTACCCGGGGTTGGGCCAGCACTACCTACCGGGGCTATCTGAAAAAATGTGATAAAAGAGGCAGACGGTGCGTCTGCGAGATGAGCTGGTCAGTCCGGGTGGCGGCAGGCTGCCGACAGATCGAGGCCTAGGCGCTGCAGGTGACGAAGAGAACCGATGGGGGTACCTAACGGCGATGTTGTGGGACAAAGCGAGTGAGTCGTCGCTTTGGGAGATATGAGGAATGATGCAAGGATGTCCTCATCCGGTCGAGAGTGTGACGGGTACGAGAGCGAGTGGTGGGCGTCGGATGGCGGCAGACGTCACGGAACCCGTTACAGGCCCGGCTCGGCAGTGAAACGGAAAACAACGACGGGTCCGGGAGTCCCCAGAGTCGGTGTTTATCAGCGGGAACTTAAGAGGCAGCCGAGGTCCAGACTCTCAAGGCCACAATGGTGGAGGAGGGGGGGCCTTCGAAATAGCCGGATGAGGCGCGTGAGCAGCTCGCAGCAGAAGAAGAACAGAGGTCGTGATACGCGGTCGAGCTTAGTCGATGGCCGCGGCCAGGATACGGGCGGAAGATGCGGCCAGATGAGAGGATAGCCAGTGGAGCCCGGGGGTAGGTAGCGGGCGAAGATCGCGAAATGATCTGAATTAGGGATGTGACTAGGATAGCAAAAGATGATCAAGAGATGCCTGGTGACTTGAGGTGTCGTTTGGCGGTAGCAGATGACGTTTGGTAGGGAAAGTCGAGATGGAGAGAAGTGAAGTGTGGGTGAAAGCGATTGTCTAAGGCGTGATGCTGCCTGTATGTAAGGTACTAGGCACTTGAGGTAGGAGGCGGGTATCGCGTAACAGGCGGAAGGTCGGGATTATGGAAGTGTTTCAAGTCCGTTTCCTCGGTCTACCTCGAGGAAGAACGAGCAAGCCAAGGCAGAGGATATAGGCGACGGTCGTGCTGGAGGCAATAATGAAGAATTCTAGGCTGCCTTAATTTGGTAACAGTGAAGAGGCTCTGCCTGGTCAAGGCAAACGGCTTCAGAGTGGTTGGTGCCCGGTGCAGGTGCAGTCGGAGAGTTGGACTGAGGCGAGGCCAAGTGGGGGAAGGACAGAGTGGACTCGAGGGGATGAGTCGCCGCCGGGCAGCAGGTGGGCAGATGATGGTGGACCGGTGGGGTAATCAAGTCCATGCTTCCTTCCGTACGTAGCCCTGTAGGAAGTGATACCAGAGATAGCATAGACGTGCCCGCCAACTGCAAGGTATTTGGCCGTAGTTCCCTAGTACAATTAGACTAATATAGACCACCAGTACTTGAGTATGTTAGGTAGGTAGTAGTCCAGATGTCCACAACGTGTTGACGCCTGAGATATAAGTTTTAGCGGACAAATACCCAAGGCGATGAACAGCAGCCCAACTTAACAGGAACCGACACCGCCGTATCTTGAATGATCCAATTGATTGCAATCATAGGAAAACAAAATGTTCGAAGCACATTGGTTGCCATAATTCTAGGTACGAGACAGGGATGAAATGACCTTGTGCAACAGGGACCTCCTGTCTCCCACCTACTAGTAAGTAGCTGCGCCACTGCTGGCTAACGGTCCTGTCGGGGGCACTGAAACGCCAACCAGAAACCTCGCTGAAACATAGTACTAATAAACGCCTAATCGAACCGCCGAAACGACAACCCATCCTCAGACTAGCGACTATTAATGGAACAGCTCCTTGAACGTACCTCTTTATTATGAATAGTCATGCCATCTGGAGCGACTAGCTAACCTGGACTTCCAAGCCAATATTATTGGTCCCCAGCCTCGGTTCCAAACTTCTCGTATAACGGAACTCTGCGGACGCGACCTACTGTGTTACAGCCGACAGTAGGTACAGAGATATAAGGTACTAAACTACCTTGCTAGTAATAAGAGCTTATACACCACCCTCACACATCAATCTCTAGAGACCAGCTGATTTTGAGCGCTCGATTGCCGTGCTGTCTCATCGAGTAGATCCGGGGACAAAGCGTCACCAATACTGCAGAATAGCCATCCTTGTCGATGACGATAATCGACTGCAACTTGGCTAAGTATGCAACTCAGGCCGTGGGAGCCACTTTCGCCACTCCCATCTACGATAGGCTCTGAGGTATGTGCCAAGACTTCCCATGCGGCTGTGGGAAGATACTGTCGGTTGCAATTGGATCGGTAGCTTCTGTGGTCTCAGTGGAATGAGGTGGCTGCAGCAGGAGTGACTGAGAAGCGGAAGATTGGCGCGACGGAAAGAACTTAACAATTGAATTTCGTGTGGGACAACGGCTCGGCATTGCTGTCTTTCGTTTTTCGTGTCATGGCCGTTGCAACTTTGCCGCCGGTGAGGACGGTGGCGCAGGCCTTGGTGGTGGAGCTGCTCGTCCTGACCGGTTGAAGTTTGGTTGCCGACGACAGGTCCAAGTTCCAACGTTCAGCCGCCTCGGTGCTCCATCACTCCGTCTAGATTGATCTAGAGATCTCTTCCGCCATGCTGATGATCGGACTCCGGAAATGGAAGCCGAGAATTCGTTTAGAGACTTACATCATATTATTGTAATTTCCCCCGGGCTCCAAATTCCCAGGTAGTGGATGTATGATGTTACGATGTATCTGCGTGTCTTGGATTCTCGGTAAAGTTTGGTAACTGCCCTGTGTGGACGGTGGAGTTGGAATGTGTGCCCTGGCGGTGTGCATGCTTCCTTCCCTTCTTGTTGTTTCCAAGGCTTTTCCAAGGCTTTTCTGAGGACGCACTTGCCCGGCCCTACCGGAGACCGCACTCCATCTGCCCCTTCCGTAATTGCTGTTGTTGGCCTTGCCAGCAAGGAACTCATGGCCCGAGTTGTCTACCTACCTATAGTACTACTTACTTGCTACTTGAATGAATCACAGCAACAACAACAGCACTAAGAAGCATCCAGACCTACCTGAGGTAGATGGGTGGGTAAGACATCCTTCACATCCTCACCGATTGTCGTCAACCGGACAACAACACAACAACAACAACAACAACAACAACAACAACAGACCGCGGGACCGACAGATCGTGAAGGTGCTGTGGCACACTCGCCACCAGCTTGTAAAGGTGATGAACAGGCAGAGACACGACCCCACCTCGTCGCTGGCTTCATGCGCGGATCGGCGACGCTGCCGCTGCGGCACTCGCTGTAACCACATCTCCGGCTTCATCGTCCCCGGCCTTCCCACCCGGGTGTAGGACCAGAAGTCGCACAAGCCGTTGGTGATGCAGCAGCCAACTGATACTGCTGTTGCTGATACCGGCATGATGAGGTATGCAACATGCGGTGTCGTTACTCAGTCTCTCGTGTTGACTGCTGTGGCTCTTCGTACCTTAGTACCGAGGTCCTCTCTTTCGCTGCTGTGGTGCCTCCTTGCCTTCCCACTCGACTCATCTCACAAGCTTGAAGCATCCACATGCACGCCCGGAAAGATCATAGAGGCAGGCCGCTGGCTTCGTATTGCATCACACCGATTCGAATCACATCGCAGGTTGCGGGTTCTCGCGCCTCATCGCCGCCGCCCTGTGACAGCGATGCTGATGCTGACGTGTAAATGGAGTCCACCCGTTACTCTGCGGCCATCTATCAAGGCCCGAGACTAAAGGGCCAAGGCCTAATGATTGTAGGCCCTGGTTCAAGACTGTAGCCCTAGGCTCTACCTCTAGGGCCCCATCTCGACAGACGGGTCCAGAATGCATCACGCACATCCATCACATTGTCTGGTGGCTATCGTCATTCCTCCATCGCCGCCTCGCCTCGCCTCGCCCCGTCACGCCTCTCTTTCTTCATGCTCTTCTTCCGGGGGAAGGCTGCGAGTGGCCCATTGGGTGACCCAGAGTGGTCCTGTCGGCGGACTGCTGCAAGCTTGTATTCTCCCACGCCTCTTGCAAGCAACAGCGACCTGCGCCCCGATCCAGCAGCCATTGGGCCTCAACCATCCTGGCTTCTCTGGCAGTCATCAGGCTGAACGGCAGCCTGGCCTGGTCCTTCTCTGTTGGCCCAAAGTTTGGCCCAAGGTTGGCGAATGTCGTTGCCCTTTTCGGTCGGCTCCGCGGCTGGGGACTAGAGTTCGACCCCTTGCCTTGAGCGTCATCGCTATCACCAATGCACCGCGCCTCGGCCGAGACATATATGCCCAAGACTGTAACTGTATGGCACCTCATTAATGCTTCTAGCCCGCAGAGCCTGGTAGTCGTGACGACCCTGACGGGGGAGCTCCACGATCATACTCCACTTGTGACTTAACGGCCTCGCATGTAGGCCACGCCTGGTCTAGCGATGGTGTCGTGGCACGGAGCGATGGCACGATATCTCGGCGCCTCGCAGCCTTGTTTCTGCCGCTGCTTCATGCAACATCTCGATGGCTCTGCAGTTCACCTGTCAACGCCATGGGGGTGGGCGGTTCCCGCTCGTGTCCGCATCCGCCCCGCAACAGTAACAGCAAAGCTTTGAAGGGGGGCAATATCCCATGTTTCACAGCAGAACCGTTTCCGCTCTACTCCATCTGGCGGGCGAGGTGTGGTCCAGTCAGGTCAGGTCAGGTTGGTTCTATCGTCGGTTGTTCACTCACTGCACGATGAATTGCGCGCCGTCGCCCTTGCTTGGCCTCTGGGATGGCCGCTCAAGGTGATCCTGGCACGCAGCCAATCATAATGGCAAAGAGCCGCCCATGCGGCGACAACGGAAACACGTCTGCCGCACGGGAAGACCCAGCCTCAACCCGCTTCAGCCCGCCTCAGCCCCTGGCGCGGTTCCTTGTCACTTGGCTCCCCCACACGTCTACCACGCTGCGATTCGACGGCGTCATCCAGTCTCGGGCGACGGGCACGGGACGCTGGGATTGGGTCGTCGACCTACACCTGCCGACCCGCGACCCGCGACCGCTGGCGCGCGGGTTCTTTTTATCACTCAGACGACGCGCCTTGAGGCGTCCCGGACGACGAATGACGCTCTCGCCGGAGGGTTGACGGGCTCCGCGCTGGCCAATTGACAATCCCCATGAGCTCGTAGGCTCGTGGAAGAGATCGGTTTTGCCCCATTGGCCCCAGGTACGATCGGACGCTCCCGCCCCATTGTTCACGAACAGGCTTCGTGCAGCACTCCTCGGACACATGATTTACCTAACTGTACAGCAACCCAGGAATCCGGTTCGCGCTGGAACCCGTCAAACTTGGCCCCCTGGGCCTCTCAATGGGCCTGGGCTCATTGGGCGCTGATGTTTGCGGAATTTTCTAGCCCGTCTCCATCCGGCCGTAGCGCGCCTCTGCGCCTTGACGTCGTTATGTGCGTGCTCGCGTTTCTCGTCGTTGCGAGGCCGAGTCTGGGGCCTTGTCCTTGCAATTGAGCCGCGCTTCTGCTTCGCTAGCCCCCGGATCCTGGCCCTGCGTGTGAGAAGAAGATTGCTGATCCTTCCTCAGGCTCTGGGCTGCGAGCCCTGTGTGCCCTGTGCCCTCACGCGCCACTCCTGGACGTGCTTAGAGAGAAGTGCCGGCCGAGTCGCTGTCGGCCTCTGTCCCCGTCGTGCCATGGCCGTGGTTAATTAGCAAAGTTCAACCCCAGAATGACGACCTACCTAGTAGCGGGCCGGCCCGGTCATCAAACCGGGCCGTAGCGAACGTCTGGTCCTGTCCGGCCTTGCAAGGAGGGCCTGGGGACTAACTTAAGTGACTAGGTCTTCGTCTATGATCCATCGGTGGCCCGGTGGCCACACAGGCTAACAGCATCTTGAAGGTTTGATGACCACCACAACAATAGACGGTCTCTAAGACGGCCACACACCTAGTTTACCTTGCTCAGCCTGCGGCCATGGGCGGCAAACCTACGGTGAACACCCCCCCTGGGAAGTTTGTGTCCCCGTTCTGCCGCCACCTACACGAACATGGACACGCACATACGTACGCACGCACACGCACTGGCATCCGCGCCCGCCTACACGCACACACACATGCTTCTCACTCTCGCACATACATACATACATGAATACATACCTACCTACATACATACCTACATGCGCAGACGCAGACGCACACACTTTGGCACAACCCAGCCACTACCGCTGATGCTGAGACAAGTGACTTGGTTGAGCCCAACAATGCCCAACGGAATTCGAAAAAGTTCTGCTCTCGATCCTCCGCCCCCTCCTCCACTCCAACTCTCGTGATCTCATGCGGGCCGTGAAGTCATCACAGATGACTCGATCCGCCCAAGACGCAAGCCTTTCCCGAAGCAGAAGGCCAGCTCATCACTCCCCGGATGCTCCTTGATGTTTCCCCGCGAGCGAACCTTTGTTCTAGTCGTATCTAGGGGGTCTGGAGCTGCCTGCCGGGTAGAATGTTTGGATTTGAGTGCGGTCGTGTCTCAATTGGGTCAAGGACTCGCCATATGTGCCGTGAATGGTTCCAGACCCCGTCATCACTACGCTGGCTGACACTCTCTTAGATCGTACGGGGACCTGTGCTTCACTCGAGCGACTTGGATCAGTAACATGCTATGTCATCCTGGACTGGCAGTTATTGTTGGGCGAGACATGCAGCGAGAGTCTCAGGCCCAGTGACAACTTGGCATGCCTCTATCTACCCCGTGCGAAGGGTTCGATCGTACAACCAGGGCCCAAAGGATCAGCGTTGCAGGGAATTCACAAATGCTTCGTTTGAGTCTGAGTCTGATAGCCGAAGCTGTTGATGAAGTCATGATTGATTCATTCCCAAGGCAGTTCAAGTAGGCTGCCAAAAATAGGAGGAGACATGCGGCGAAGCTGATAGCTCCATTGTGATAATATGCTCCTTTGGTGCAGCATCACTCGATCAGGGCTCGATCATAAGCCCTGGTATAAAATCGTCGGGCAGAGATGAGGGAGGGGCATTTCGGAAATGAGGCGGTAGAGGATGAATGGGGTATATGAAAGGTGGCAGAGATGCTGACAGAAGTGCATCTGGCCAGAAAGGGGAGCGTCCACGGCGGACCTTGTCATCCTGATGGGGATGGGGGAACGATGAGATGCAAAGACCGGGCTACCGTGAGGACCAGAGGGGGGCTGCCACGTTGATCTGGGCCATGTGCCTGGCCCAACCGGGGCTGGTTGCTCCCAGATTTGCTTTTGATCGTTGACGACAATGACAGTTGACGAACACAAGGCCCCCAAAGAAGCCAATGGCCGAGTGGCGACGGTTATACCGATTCATGTGAGCCGACAGCCATGCACGAAAACCATGCAAGCACCCTGTATTCTTATCTGTCGCCGCAGTAAGGCCTTGCAGGGAAACGCAAGGACGCTGGGCAGTTGAGGTTCTGGTCCGGGCTGCTCCCCGCCGGGCCATTCTCCGCCAAGAAAACAATCAGCCTCGTTGTCGTGGGACGCTAATGCATGAACACCATGGAGAAGAGCCCGGCGGAAGCAATTTTGGCTATGGAATATGGGGATGGGCCGGCGGTCGGTCAGCCAGGAGTAGGTGAGTTGAATCCCCGCCCCCTTGCGGTTTGGCCTTGACCGGGCTCTGGGGGCCACGGCATGTGGTATGCGATCAACGTGGGCTGCTGCAGGTTGAGCTGTTCCAGACCGGGCTGCGATCTTTTTCAGGGTCCGTTGAGCAGGTGGGTAGACGGAAGGAAGAAGGGACGTCGTGACGACGTGACGACGTCCGCAATTGGCGGAGCGAGCAGTGTAGATGTGACACTCCTGAAGAAAGGGGGTCCCTCTGAGTCGACGGACAAACTTGTTGTTTGAGGATTGAGCAGGCCGATGGGAATGGCGAGGAAACAGAAGGGAAGAAAGCTTCGATGATAGCTCCTTGGATGCGTCCTCATCCTGGCGAGCCCCATCTATGGCTGTAAGTTTGCGTTGGCAGTCCCGTGGCCTGTCAAGATGACGGGGAGAATTTGATAGTCAAGCAGGATACTCTGTAGGGCCGTGATGGCGAGGCAAGGGGGGATTCTGATGGCAAGGTGAAGGCTTGTAGCATCTGACGTACAGACACGGCTGGGCGTCTTGGCAACAGAGTCGCTGGACGGACGGAACAGTGTCGATGAACGACGGATATGATGGCTCTCAGTCCGACTCGTCGCCCTCACTCGCGGGATCTGTCGTTGCGAAGCCTCAGCACAAGCCGCAAGCAAGCAAGCACCGGCATGAGAGTACAAGCGTACAAGCAAACGCACGAGCAAAAGCACACGCACACTCACACGCATCCGCACACGCACCCGTCACCGCACCCGCAGGAGTGCCGCATGAAGGATGCATGAGAGATGCAGGAAGACGCAGCGAACCACAGCCCTGGGATTCACCGAAATCGACAGCTGGGAGCCCAGATGCTGAGCGGTCAGGATCCCCTTGTTTCTTGACACTTGTCCGTCCTCGGGACGAACCATGAGGCCCCACAGCGGCCGCAGATCGAGGCACCCCCTTATGGACGCCGTCGCCATGCTGTACAGCACCGGACTGAGCTGGACGCTTGCGAGGAGGAGGAGGAGGAGGAGGAGGAGTACAGTGAGAACGAAGAGGCCCGAAAGGAGGCCCGGCTGAGGCCCGCAGCGGGAGAGACACTCAGGGGCCTCCCCTGGGCCACAACACGGCCGTCTATGTGACCCGGCCTAGTCAGTTAGTTGCTGTACGCTGGTTGTCTGCATGGAAACCCCGTACGCAGTCCCCGCACCTCGTCTTGCTCTTCCGTCACTGCCTCTCCAGGCCTTCTTCGTCTCCGGGCGGGTGCGAGTGGCGTGGACAGGGACAGGTACGTCAGGTTTTGGCAAAAGGACGGAAGACGGAAGACGGAAGAACAACGGTTCTCCATGCCCAATGACGGAACATGGAGGGAGATATCTCGCTCGAGAGCGGGGACATGGATAGACTGACAAACTGCGTGTAACGCAGTCTTGGGGAGCGAGCAGGCACCGCACAACTCTACAGCTACACACGCCCCCTCCCTTTCCTCTTTGCTTTCTTTGCATCTCCCCGGCGGGTTTACCGAGGAGTGCCTGTTTTGTCTCCGTCCGCCTTGCCTCTTTGCTGGCCAATTCTGTGTTTCTTTCTCTCGCGCTCGTCCTTGTCCTGCAGCACCGCGTGGAGTAAAAGTCAGTCGCATCTCGCGGTGTGGGGTGAGCAGGGGGGATCCCGTTCGCCTCGTTGCTGGCCCGGGGGCGTGTGTGACCTCGACCATGTATGCGTGTGTGTGTGTGTATGTATGTATATGCGAGAGAGAGAGAGAATATGTGACTGCGTGTGTGTTCTCGAGCCATGATCAACGTGGCAAGCGGCCACCGGGCCTCGCAAGAACCGGGCCAGCGTGCAGTCAACCCTGGGTTGAATAGTTTGGGTACGAAGAGGGGGGAAAAAGAGGCGGAATCGATGTCGAAAAAAGAAAGCAGAAAGGTAGGGCGGATGGAGGAAAAAGAAAAGGGACGGGCAGAGAATAAGAAAACAAGGACATAACAATAACAATAACAATAACAACATGACGACCACGACAGACATGACGACCACGAACGACATGACGGCCGTAACGTAGACCACAACCACGACCACGACCACGACCACGACCACGACCACGACCACGACACAGCACGGCAAACGATACTGTACTGTAGAGAAGGCTGGCTGGTTTAGGCCTAAGGTCGATATCTGCTGCAGGGACTCTGAGTAAAAGCCCCGTGGCCACGACGCCACACACCTATTTCCAGGGCCAGGAACGGAAAAGGTCGACCCCCCGCCAGCACCAGTAACGGGGGTGTCGCATGGCGGGCGGGAGAGGGGAGGAGGAAGGGGGGGGGGGGACCGGCGAGTGGAGGGGGCGTGTGAGTGAGTGCGTGCGTGCGGATTGTGGTGTGGTGCGAATTGGCAATGGGGATAGGGATTGGGGAGCGACATGCGTAGGTAGTATGGGGCATCAAGTACGGATACCCAATCCACGTATCCAAGTTGCAAGCCCTCTTTTATCCCGCAGAAACCAAGCAGCAAGCAAGCAGAGCAAAGCAAAGCAACGCAAAAGCAAAGCAGGCAAGCAACGGAAGCGGCATGACGACGAGTTGCCGTTTTCTCGTTGGCCCCGTGTGAGGCGAGACGGCTGCTTGTTGGCCGCCCAGAGTCCCACTGTGGGATTGGGATTGGGATTGGGAACAAGATGCGTGTGATGGGGTTGGGTCGCGAAGGGGCAATGGATAAAGGGACGACGATCGAATGGTCCCTCCCGGGAGGCCAAGTATAAGTTGGCTACGGCATCCCGGAGTTTGGCCAGACAAGACGGACCCCCCATTCCCTTTTCTTACAAAAGCACCCAGAGCCACCTCCTTGCAGTGCCAGCAACTAGAAGAAAAGGAAGCAAGCACAAGAAAGAAGAAGAAAGATCAACGGCAACAAGATCCAACTGCCCCCTCCCACAAGTGGGAAGAGACAACGACAGAGGAACCAACTCACCTACTTACCTCGACGTCCCGGCTCCAGCAACAACACCATCGTCAGCAACATCACCATTACCATCACCATCACACTCAACAGCAGCACACACTCTCTTTTGAGTCTTCCCATTGTCCCCCACGGGAACAATCCATCAATCCCACGACGCCATCCCGGCCCAGCTGCCCTTCCTCCCTCCCTCAAGCCCCCCCCTCCCCCGTAACCACGACATTTCCAAGACTATTTGCACAAGGACTCGTGCACCAACCCGGAAGGGAAACAAGGCAACGCTGCATTGTCCAGCTTCGGCAATCCGGTTCTCTGTGATCGTACGTCCGAGTGCGTTGCGTCCGTGCGTCCGTGTGCGTACGTGCAGTGTGAGCGAGAAAGAGAGTGTGTATAAGCCTAAGTGGTAAGTCAACTTCATTCATTCTCCACCCCCAAACAATGCAGACGGAAAGCCATCTCCAAGTTCGTCTACTATCTCTGGATTGTCGTTCGTACGCCCGCCTCGTTCCCTCTCGCGCGCCCCTCTCGCTCCCGGTAAGAGGGGTGGAAGCTAATGGGGGGGTTCAAAAATAAAAATACAAGACGGCGGACGGGAACGGCGGCGGGAGCGCGGGAACGGGAGCGGGAGCGCGGTGGAGAGGGGATGATCCCGGAACGCCAAAAGACGGGGGGGAGGGGGGGGACGGCAAACCAGTGAGAGGGAACAAATGGGAGAAGAAACCCGAGAAAGGGAAGCTTCGTTGGCTAACCTGGGTTTCCGTGCAGACAAGAGAGAAAGAAAAAAGAGAAGAAAAAAAAAAGAAGAAAACAAGGAACCTTGAACGGAACGAAGCGATAACGAATCGAAGCCGAGACGAAAAAAGCGACAGCAAAAAAAAACCCCAGGCAAAGCCGAAGTCGAAGATACGACGGAGTCAAGACGAGACGACACGAGACGACACAGGCGTAAAAGCGAATCGAAACCAAGCGCAGCCTGCGACGCAATCCGTACATCTCGGTCCCCTTCTCCTCGTGGTTACTCCTGACTTGGCTCTGTGTTGGCTCAGTGCTGTGCTGGCTCTCTGTGCTGTGTTGTGTCTCTCAGTCTCGTCCGGACATTCTTCTCCCTCTTCATCTTTTTCCCTTTTTTCCCTCCTTCGCTCCTCTTTCCCGCGCGTCCGCCAATCGACCGACCTAAAACCAACTCGTTTCTTCTCTTCCCAGCCATGTGTTACTTCGAGCAGACCCGCTGGGCATGCGGTTACTGGCGCTGGGGTCATTTCCGGCAGCAGTGCAACAAGGAGTACCGGATGGGCGAGACGTGCGGGCTGAAGCTCGTCTACGAGACGCGGACGGAACCCGACGTGTGCAAGCTCTGTCACGACACGGAGAAGAAGCAGCGCCGGTACGACAAGATGTGGCGCGACGTCCAGCGGTGGCAGCGCGAGGGCAACCGGACCGCGACCATTGAGCGGACGTGCAACGAGATGCAAGATGTCATGGGGCAGATCTACCGGATGAGAGAAGAGCACGATAATAGGCTACAATCGTTGGGACAGGTATGATGAAGCATTTTATTTTTGGGAAGGGAGGGGAGGTTAGGGTTGGAAAGAGAGAATGGAAGAGGGGTGGAAGAGGGAAGAGGAGGAGGAAAGTGAGGGGAGAGGGAATAATAATAATGCCCCTTGTTGTGTGTGTGTGTGAGGGGAAAAAAAGGGGAGGGGCAACAAGAGGAGGAGGGGGGGAAAGAAGTGGTCATGATGTCTGCGTTTGCTGCGTGACACGGAACACAGAGGGAAAGAAGATAGGATGGGCAATGACAGAACAGGAAGGACGGGACGGGACGGGAAAGGGCACAGCAGGGCACGACAAGCCAGGAAAAGACAAAGTCGGGACAGGATACGACCAGACAGGACAGGACAAGAGAGAAGAGAGACCGGTTGGGCTAACGAGATGCGTTCTCTCTTCCTTCTAGTGACAACAAATACCCAGCGGCAGCGGCAGCGGCAGCGGCAACAACATCACCTTCAGCGTTCATCAAAAGTAAGCACGCAAGCATGGAACCGAAATACAGCATCAAGCGGCAACGGAGCATCAAGCCGCCGGCACCAAACCGCAGAAGTGGGAAGGGGGGTTGAGGGAAGCGGCTTCACAGGACGCAACAGACGCCTGGAGATTTCATCGAGTGACCAAATATAGAGGTGGGCACCCATGTCGCAAAAAGCCACAGCACACTCGCAACGACTTCGCTTTTCTCTTTGGCCCCGTTGAGAGGGGCCTCACAGGGAAAAGGGTGACGCAAAGGAAAGAAATGGAAAACGATTGCAAACGAGAACAAGAACGAGACACAGGAGAGGGGGTTGGGGAATGAGTGAGAGAGTTGCCAGTGGATGGAGACTGGAGTGGCTATTTTCTTCCTGCTTGGATCGGTTTCTGCTTACATGGATCTTTTTTCTTCTTCTTCGTCTTCTTCTTCTTCGCGGCTTAGCGATGGAATCCGGTCCTTTTCACGTCTTGCGAGAGGTGAGACAGAGAGACATAGAGTTGCGTGGGAAATTGAGGGGGGGCAAAAGAGTTGGTTATTAGGCCTTCTCTGTTTTCTTCGTTTTTGTATGACGGATATCAGGGGCATCCGGTAGGGAGGGAAAGGTCTTTGGTCCGTCTTTTTTTTTTTTTCATCTTTTGTTCTGTAGGCCTTTGTTCGTTGCACTCCTTTGGACGGCCTTATTCTTCTATACATTTTTCTCTTGTTCCGGACCCTCAAAGAAATTCAGCAAGAGAAATAATATTCCCATCATCTGACTCCGGCCCCAACCAGTGAGCCGAAATCGGATGGAAAGCAAACAAAAAAACACAACGACAACGACACAAGACGGGGAGGGGTAGTGTGCAAGCGTTGGGCCGAGATGGGAACGCGGCAATGTGGGCCAGCGGCATGCGTGACGATCAAGACGGGCTTCTACTTGCGGCACGATGTCGAGCGAGAGGTGAGGCGGGCAGCGGGGAAAGCCTGACAACTCCTCGCCACGGCAGGGCGGACGCCACTGGGTTTAGGTCCGGTTGGGAGGGCCACGGGCGGCCGAGATGGGAAGCGAAGCATCGGAGCCTTGGAGACTCGGAGAGGGGAAGCGAGCGAGGGGTGTGTGTACATCGAGGCGGGCGGAGTGGCGGCGGCGGACACGGAAGCGGAGGCGGACACGGCCGTAGTCTGGATAAAGGCGTCGATCGGGAGGCACAGAGACGCAGGTCGGGAGAGTCAGCATGTCTGGATAGGCCCAGCGTGGGATTCGACGGAGGGGGAGGAGGAGGATAAGGAGTGGCGAGATAGAGTCAAGTAAGGAGACGACTGTCGTGTTTTTCCCTCACTGACAATGCCGACGCAGCGTAACCGTAGCCGCAACCCCTTCGACGGAGCATGCCCCTTGCTTATCGGGGCTTGGGGAGCTGTTAGCCAGTCGGGCAGCCAGTCCTAGGTCGGCGAATGGGGGTGTGGGATGTTGCGATGCAGGTGCTGCGGGAGTACCGTAGTACCGTAGTACCGTAGTACCAGACAGGCCAGTGCAGCAGGGCTGGACCACGAGGTGTCCCGGGAGGAGTTCTCCAATAAGGTGGCCGTTAGACTGCTACCTTGGTGCTTTCGGTGGATAGGGAGTGCCTGTACCGGGCATGGTTCTCCGTGGGATGGTCGAATTGCGTCATGAGGGGGGCCACGGGAGGACGTAATTATAACGGCTACTTGCTGTACTTCGTATGCGAGGAATCAATGGATCATGGTTGTGTGCCCAGTGTACCCAGCATCGTGCAGAAGGAGGCCGTGATGGTGAGAGGATGAAAGGGTAGAGAGGGTGGAGAAAAAGAGGGCTGTCAGGGTCTGTTGAACACGATCCCGGACAGCCCCAAGGCAGTGAGCGAGTCTGAGTGGCTCTTCCTTGGGGTCGGGAACATCCATGAAAGACGGACGGGGCCAGTCTTGCCTTACCTTGCCTTTGCCTTGCCTTGCTGCTGCGAGTGTGAACGTGATGCGTGTCCGCTGCATGTCTGCGGCGCCGCTTTGCGTCTGCTGCCCTTTGGTGGGTGGGTTGGATGGGGGCGGTGGTTCTCGAATGGGGAACCGGTCCTGGAATAGAGAAGGCGAGATAGACAGCCAGTAGACAGACAGCCAGTTAGGTAAGAAGACAAAGAGGGGCGCGAGAACCAACAGAGAGTGAGTTCTCGCATAGGAAGCAAAGTGGGTTGTCAGAGTGGCAATGAGAGAGCCAGCAAGACCGAGACTGGCGCGGGCTCATTTATCTGTCCGCTCTTTTGTGGCCTCTTCGCTTTGGCTCCTATGCCTTGCCTGCCTTGCCCTGTCCTGCCTTCAACCATGTCCCCCGCAAGCCCCTGCTCTTCGGCCTGCTGCTGACTGGACCGTCCATCGTTCGTCTGTCATAATCCGTCGAACTGGTCCTTGGCTATCATCTGCCAAGGAGACAGAAAGAGGGAGAAAGGGACCCCGTTCATCGTCCGGGATACAGTCCCAGAGATGCGAATAGTCGGTACGGGTCATGCCAGGACACGATCGCCCCATTTCTCCAATCTCCAAGGACGTCGGGACGGGAGAAGGATCTGGCATGGTCGATGGTCCCGTCCCCAGCGTCACGGCCCGGCCAAAGATGACCAAGGATGACAGGCGGCCCATAGTTACTAAAAGCCGCCCAGCCACGTCGACCCCAAGCAGCATCCCATCCAACCCATTGGGCCTCTCTTCCCCAGCCAACAAAAGAAATCCCACCTCCTTCTACCCCTTCCACCCCGTTCGGTACCGCGCTGGCGGGCTACAAGAGAACCAAGCCTAGGTTGGCTTGCCAGAGGATCCAGCCTCCAGCGAAATCCCGAAGGCTTGGTAAGTGGGCGGGATCGTGCTCGCAGGGCCCAGGATATGTGTCTCCCACGGGATCCATGATCCATCCGTCGAAACCCTGTAGACAGGGCAGCGGATGGACCCATGCACGCCGCCATCAACGGTGCGAGCCGAAGCCGGAGAAAATGAATCTAAAACGAGGGCCGACGGCAAGCTAAGAGCTAGAGCGCCGCCTCTCTTCCTCTCACGAGTCTAGCGTCGGGGCCTCCCCACCACGAGCGAGCCGCGGCGTCACCCAGTGCACGTGTCTGATGCTAAATGGGTGGTCATGGTGGCGGCGCCGGTGGTGGGTGGTTATTGGGTTCTGTGGGAGCACGATCCTCTAAGCAATTCTGCGATATGGGCTTCTCTCCTGCTGCATTGTGGCTTTGTGGCGATGAGAATAGAGCAAGCGAGTCAAGAAGACACGCAAGATGAGACGACATTAAACGAGGCTGGGTGATCCTAGGTAATCCTAGGTGATCTGGGGTGGGTTCCTCTTCTCTCTCCTTCGGGATTAGGACCATGTAGGTTGTTCATGGATGGATGGATAGTGTAGGTAGGGTTGTATTTTGCCCTTGCTTGGCCCAACTTAAGGGAGAAAAAAAAAAGTGACATTCGATTGGTGTGTCTGGTTTTGTACAAGTCCACTCTTCCTGCCCACATCAATCAAGGAAGAGATTTTGGTCACCGCGTTTTTAAGAAAATAGTAATAAAGGAAATGACCCCGGTCTGGGGGGGGGAGGGGGGGGAAACTGCGCCGCCCGCTTGCCGTCGTCAACACCAAGCCTTGTCCATTCTTCGGTGGGGAAAGGGAAAGCCAATGATCAGTCGTAGGTTTGTTGTGTGTGTCTGTGTAGGTGCGTGTGTGTTGTTGTTCATGAAAGGTGCGTGAGTAGGTAAGAATAGAGTTTGTTGGCATCATCTATCAGGCGGTTTCGGGCGGGTGATCGGACAGACGGAATTGGATCCGTCAAACTTAGGCCAGGGATGCAACAAGAAGAGAAAATCGGTGAAGAGAGGAGGCAAAAATCCGAGGTGCCGTGAGCCCAGCGGGCCCGTCCTCCTGCTATAGCGCAAACAGGCCGTCTCTCATATCCCCCTTTTCGTTTCTCCAACCCCATGCCCAGGGTTTATACACGTTTCTGAGAGATTCCGACGGCATGAAGGTCTATTGTTATGGCAAAATCGGTAAGGCGACTGCACGGAGTATGTTATGGTCATCATCACTGCATAGCGGCGGCGGCATCGGCAAATGTCCCCACGAGGGGCCCGTCTTCGGTGTCAATGGTCTTGATGCTGGCCGGTCCGTTGCGCTGCATCTCGATCGTCTCTTCTTCCGGTAGCCAGTCGACCTTGACGCCAGGGGCGGGGGCGTCGCTCTGCGCGTTGAGTTTCGAGACGAGGTGCTGGTATCGAGCCAGGCGCGCGCCCTGGCCAGCATAGGCGAACGGTGTCGATGCCCCGCGGGCTGTGTTCTCTTGCGGAGCGATCTCGAATATGTCCACCATGTTACTGCGACAGGTTAAGTCAGCCTCGCCAGTACTCACACAACCAACCACTCGACACGAGGCGTTGGAACGTACTTGGATGTCTTTGCCACCACTCTCTGGAGGGCTTCGTTCTCTCGCTGGACCTCGAGGGTGTCGTTCTCGCCCGTCATGCCTTGATCGCCGAAACTGCCATATTGCATCCCGTTGGCGTCATCATAGAGGAGACGGTCCGCCTCGTCCTGTGCCAGTCGTTAGCTGAAGATCTTTCCGCACGACCTGCCTTGTACTCTGGCCAACACACCTCATCGTAGGCGTCGCTGTCGCGGCGCCCTAAGCATGATGCGCAAGCTCCCATGTTAGGCTGGCGGTGCTTCGCGGTGGTGCATAGCAGTCGGAGAAGGGTCTAGGAGGATGCGGCAGTGGCAATGTGTTGCCGGTCGTCTGAGAGCATGCCCGGAAATGAACGCTTCGGTTGGCCTGTTGCTTGTCCGGTCGTCCAACGATCGTAATGGGAATGCTCTTGTCTTCCGTCGCGCCGTGAAGCTTCATGAGATTACGTGGTGGGTCCTGGCGTGGGGTGGCCGAAGCGCATCGGGTAAACCCCGGACCGCGTGGTCGTACCGCGCTGCTGGGACACGGCTTGCCGACCAGGTAACAACACCAACACCATCATCGTGAACGCCGAGACTTGAAGGCTTTCCGAAGTCATGATGGGGAACTGCAATGGCCACAAATGCGGGGGTTTTGGCTGCAAAGACCACCACCCGGATGGCGGCGCTCCCTTACCTGATTTTGTCATGTCTCTCGTTTCCACCTAGACTACACTTCCGTCCGCCCTTGCAAAGGGATAAAACTATTTACTTGTCCAACCCTTGGAGATCTCACCGTCCCTCATGATGACTCCACCGACCTCGCCCTTGGTTGAGTAAAGAGTTGCCATGTGTAGCAAGCGCTACTCCCTGTGGTCGCCCTCCCTCCGTTATTGACCTAATAGACTGTTGGTCGACAAGAGCCCGTCTCCCTCGCAGCCCTAGCCCGCGTCCGCCAAGGAAGTTCCATCTCCCGTCTCCTTCGCATTGCCAAATAGTTCTATAGATCCATCGTTTTGGCTCTAGAATTGTTTTTTATCGTCTCAAGTTCCTCCACAGTACCCAATATTCCGTCTCAATACTATTTTGCCCTTGGCGAAATGCCCTTGGTGAAATGCCCCTTCACTCTACCCTTTATGTCAAGATCCTTGAGATGACGACTGGAAAATGCATTCATATAAGTACGCCGTCTTTCTATCCCACTCATCTTCCTTTCTTCATCATCGCCATTTTGTTCTGATCAACTCCTTCTACCTCTCTATTCTCCTCAACCTCTTTCCACTTCTTTTCTTCATCCCCTTTCTACTTTTCCCATCATCCCCTCTTCAACAACAACTTTCCACGGGTTAGGACAGCTTTGTTCTTCCCACATTTTTCAGTTTACTCTTTGTTCGATTTTTCGACTAAGCCCCATCCACCATGCTTCGATTCGCACCCTGGGCCGTGTTGGCCATGGCCCCATTGGCTCAGGCACGTTTTGACTGGCTGCACGCTCGGCACAATGCCGAAGAGTGCTGCCCTTGTCCGGCGCCTGGTGCGCCTGAGGACTACACCAAGACCGTGACAGTTTCAGAGCCTGCCGGAACGGCGCACACTGTCACGGTCACGGAGCCCCAAGGGGCTCCATCCAAGGAGACAGTCACGATTGAGCATCTCGTTACAGACACTGGGAAAACGGTCTATGTGACCCGGACCGAGGAGCATGTCGTGACCAAGGTGGTTACAATCGTGCACTCGCAACTTTCCATGCAACCTTCTGCAAAGACGGTGGCCATTACACCTGGGTCACCGCACCCGAGTGCCGTTGAGCCCGAAGGCAACCATTACGAGGTGGTGACCAAGACGGTTGATGTTGGTGGCGACAAGTATAAGGTTGTCACCGTCACTCTTGGTGGCGGCGGTGAGCATGTGAAGACAGTCACTCTCGGGAATTCGAAGGAGACAGGTAAGGTTGTCAAGACGGTCACAGTTGGAGATTCGGACGAGCATGTTGTCACAATCGGAGATTCGGATAAACATATCGTCACCAAAACAATCCAGGAGGACGGCAAGTACTACACGGTCACAATCGGAGATTCGAGCAAGCACACCGTCACGATCGGAGATTCGGATCAACACTTCATCACCAAGACGATCCAGGAGGATGGCAAATACTACACAATCACTGCCGGGGACTCAGATAAGCACGTCACTACCAAAACGATCCAGGAAGACGGCAAGCACTATACCGTCATCGTCAAGCCCACCCCGAGCGTCCAGACGATCACGCTAGAAGACGGCAAGGAGACGACTAAGGTTATCGACGTGCCTTGTACGATTACGGTAACGGCACCGCCTCAGGGTGCGACCGCGACCCAGCACTTGGAGACGCTTACGACTACTGTGACGGGTTCTTACGGTCAGCCCGACGTCGAGATCATCATCATCAACCCCGACACTGGCAAGTCGACCTGCAAGAAGAAGGAGAGCGGACACCCTTGCAAGAACAGCTACGAGTACCCCGAGGGCCCAGGGGGGTATGTGGTGACAGTGACGGAGGGAGAGTCTGCCACCACCGTCAAGGAGGAGGGCTACATTGTGACTGCAACAGACGGCTCTGTCGCGACAGTGACGGAGGGAAGATTCGTCACGACCGTGAAGCAGGGTGGTTACATCGTAACCGTAACGAAAGGATCGGGCGCCGCAGAGACAGAATGCCCGTCGATGGCCGTCTCTACCAGCATCCAGACGGTATACAACACGGTACTTGTGACTGTGGGCCCCGACGGAAGTGCGGCGCCGAAGCCCACGGGGAGGACGGCGACCGATGTGGAGCACCCCATGAGCCGCCGGGACATCCAGGGTCGGCAACAACGAAGCCCTCGGTCCGTGCGATGGTGATTTCGGAAGGGAGAGGGGAGAAGTGAAACGGTAGATACATATGGGGTACGTACGGAATCAAGAAAAGGGAAGCTGGGGTAATTGTCCATTATGGAGTTGGAGAGCCCTAATGCGGGAGGACGGCCGGAGTAAGAGCCATTTGATGTACAAGGCTTGGTTTGCGACATAATTGTTCACGGGAGCTGGGTAATTACTGGTTGGGGGGTGATAGAGAACTATTATAGTTAGTGTTAATGAAATTGAGATTCCTTTCAGTTATTGGAAAAGAAAGCCTCATGGATTCAAGTAATTGATGTCGTGGAACTGGAACCAAAATATGAGAAAGGGACGGAATCCGGAAGCTAGAGTAGGAATCTTTAATTTACGAGCGTAATTATTGTACATTGCTTGTGCATAGCTGGTGCTGAGCTAGTGTCTCAGAGCCGATGGACCTATGGCGCCATCCACAACGATGAATTGCCGTCTCATGGGTCCAAGGGACCTCGTGACGATGTCTCATGAATCAACCCCTGGTGAGACTCAGTTGAGCCCGTGCCTGCATAAGGCTCAGCCCAACCAGGTGGGGATTGAACTTGAGGCTCTACGGAGTACTAGTAGACGGCGTGCTATGGAATACGAAGTACAGCGTGGGACAAACGGAGTACACTCCGTGTGTTGGTTCGTAGCGCGTTCAGTAGATTGACGCGCTGGCTGGAACTATTGGCGACGCATGGGGACGCCGAATGCAGAGGTGGCAGAGTTGGGCTGGACTCAGTCGATAGCTTTGGATGGCGTCGAGCCTTCATGTTTATCTGCTTGTGGCGCCGTGGTTCTTCGCTCCGCTGGTGCGCAAGGGGAAGTTGCTTCTGGTAGGAGATACAGTGTGAACTGAGCGTGGATAGATGGTTTTTGGGAGGCCAAGACCAATTAGCTGCGGAATTTAGTCAGCATCTATGAACTAACTTGCTAACTAGAGTGAGGTCTGAGTGTGAGAATAGGTTACGCACAGTGCAGCCAGCCATGAGATACTTCTTCTAGCCACAGCTGGCTCTAGTTGGTGGATCTACGGAGCTGCGGCATCGCGGACTAGCAGCTGGCTAGTTGCAAACTCTTTTATTGGAAGATGGGCCCCTGACCTGTCCTGCAATCAATTCAATCATGCGGTTGGTGGTGCTGTCAATTTTCTGGAAGGTTGAGACTTCGTATTTGGGCACCTGGTCGTCCCGTCTCTGCTCGTATTGAGACCTTTCGCTAGCCGATAAATCCAGCCTACACTCCATGTCTTGGGTGCGCGTAGGATTCGTGTCCCTGGATGCAGCACCAGACGACGAACACAAAATCCTATCCATAGTTAAAGGTATGCTGGTTGACTAGTGTGTAACCCGGATTTGTTGGTGCTGTGTTGTCAGAAATCTAGAGTGCGACGGTGGAAGCTGAGGCGCCGCCACAGAACAGGCACTGGCGAATCCATGTCTCGGGTGCGGGATGGATCTTCACGGCGTGGCGCATCGCATCTACACACGTGAGGAGCTGGTTATTGAGTATTATATTAATGCCCGACATTAAATCGGCCACTGGTTTGGTTGGTCTGTCTCCCAAATCAATCCGGATGGACGCACTCCGTGCAACTGCACCTGGTTGGCAATGCCGTATCTAGCTACCTATCACTGCTGGTTTCCCGCGTGTTCCCATATCTGGTTACAGCTTTTGTGTTTTCATTGTCCTGGTGCAGCTCAAACAACCCCCGGCTCGTGATCCATGATTCATTCCAATGCCCATCCCGTCTACGGCCCAGCCAATCCGCATTCCCGCGCCGGCAAAGCCATTGCCCGATCCGTCGTCTTTATAGCCTCCACTTACAGTCTCGACCGAGTCCACCCGCTTCCAGGGACCGCTTCTCCGAATCGAGCCGGAATGTCTCTGGCGCGAGTGGTGGGAGTCGCCGCAGACCCGCCGTCGAGCGAGATCCAGACCGTTACCCAAAAAAAAAAAAAAATGAGAAGCCTGGGTACGAGTGACAGACATGGGCACCACTTTCTCGGTACGATAGCCTGCCCTTAGGTCCATCCCAGGGCTGGCTGTGATGGGCCGACTCCGTGATCCGTGTCCAACTCACCTTACCTAGATGCGGGCGAGGCCCAGATTCGCGTTTGGCTCCATCAAGCAGTTCGGGCGTCTGTCTGTCACCACTCGCCGAGCAAGTTTAGTGTAGTTTGGCCTACTCTAGCACATCCTTACCTTATAATTGCCCATGGCCCCTTTTGCGTCACCTCCCTCGTCCCGCACGGGTTCTGGTTTTTGTGAGTTTGGTCTGGATGCTCCCTTATGACGGCGCTATCTATTGCCCTATCGCTTCGAGCTCTGCCACTCAACATCTGCTTTCTCTCGTTCGTGTTGCTGTGCGTGCCCTTGCCAGCAAAGCGTACGCGAGCACGCACCCAATCTACCTGTCTCACTCACTCCCTCCACTCAGGCCGCTCCCACCAAGGGAGGTCTTTAACTAGATCTCCTTGCTTTCTCGCCCTCCAATAACTGGTCGCTCTTTACCCAGTCGAACCCTCTCCAGACAACCGCCGCAATGGGTCACAAAATCAGGACGTACTCGCGAAAGTCCATCGTCGCCGCCGGTGTCGCCTTCATTATGCTCTTCGGCCTCCTGCTTTGGCACCAGCAGGATAACTTCCCCAGCCGCGTTTCCTCCTCCCTCGACGACCTGAAGCAACACCCGCCCCCGTCTATTCCCGACGCCGCCAAGAAACCCGTTCCGAGCGAAGGCCATGGACATGGCCAAGGACAGGAAGACAAGCAAAACCAGGATCACAAGCAAGACCAGGATCAGCAAAGCCAAGACCACAAACAGAGCCAAGATCACAAACAAGACGACACCTCCGAGACCGCCCCCACGCAGGACAAAGACGATGGAACCAAGGAGCGTTTCTGGACCTCCAAGGGCCACCTTCTGCCCAGCGTCTGGAATTACGAGAGGCCCCAGAACATCTCAAAAATCATGGCTCTGGTCTTCTACGGCCGACGGCAACCAGTCTCCATCCTCGATTGCTACCTGAAGGTACGTTCCCTCAATTCCTTTTCACTCCACGCGAAGTCCCTAAATAGCTGACACACCTTAGCGAAACCTCGTCAAGAACGGCGGCATGTTAGACGGCGTCATCTTTGTTGAGCGCACGAGCGATGCCAATGATCTCGACCTACTCCGCCGTCTGGAACAGAGCGAGCCCGCGTACGAGACGTGGCACATTGAGATGGGCGACGAGGACCAATTCTCCAGCGGCTTTGGTAACTCGTACGACCGGATCGAGGATGACGTCTTGTACATCAAGATCGATGACGATATTGTAAGCTGCCGCCCCAATGTCCTTAATGACGACGCCCGCTAACTCTCCGCCACAGGTCTTCATGGAAGATAGTGTTATCCCCTCGATTATTCAGAAGAAGCTAGACCACCCCGAATACTACGTCGTCTCCGCCAACGTCGTCAACCAACCCCTCCTCAGCTGGGTCCACTGGAACCTCAACGCCGTCAAACCCTACATGCCCGAGATCAACCACACTTTCCCCATCGTCAACACAAAAATAGATTGGCGCACTTCGGGTCTGCCATCTTGGAGAGGTCCCAAGGACTTCAAGGTAGACGATTGGGAGCCCTCCGATGACGGCGTGCACCGCTGGCTGCCCGTCAACCAGACCAATGACCACATCCTCGACAATACTCCCATCGAGCAGACCGAGTATCACCCATATGGCCGTGGTTGGACACAATGGAAGATTGGTGCTCAGGAGCACTACAGTTTCTTGGAGAACCTCGAGAAGGATGAGCTGTGGCAGTACAAGTTCGGCACCTGGGACTTCCAATACGATCGCATGGGTATCCAATTCATCGCTATGATGGGCCATGACATCAACATCGCCAAGCCTATCGAGGCCGACGATGAGAACCACTTCTCCTGCACCATGACAAGGGAGCTTGGACGTCGTAAGTTACTTATTTGACGCTACATTGACGGCGTGCTTGCCTGCTAACATTATTCACAGACGCTGTCGCTGACGGCCGAGGCCTTGCTGTTCACTACTCTTTCGGAAGCCAACGCGGAGGCATGGACAAGACCGATATTCTTGAGCGATATCGTGTGTTTGCTCGTGACAACATCTGCGCCAGTCCGATGTTGTGGTCCCCAGAAGACGATGAGCCAAAATCTTCGTAAACCGATATTCGGCACAGACGATCCGTAACAACTAGCAACACCGCATTTGTTCTGTTTTTTTTTCCACATTGTACATCTACACATTGCATCTAGAGACATGGCGTTTTAGGGGCAAACTGGAGGATAGGAGTCTATTAACAAGATGATGGCGATGGGATTTGGGGCATTGCGTCGGAGTCCACGAATTCGGATAATTCGCAAGGCAAGGAGTCTATGTTTTATACCACCTTGCAGTATACAGAGTATCACGCAAGTTCAAACAGTAAGATGTCATAACGTCTCAAGTTGACTTGGACGCCTGAACCGACTCATAGTAGACGTGCTCTACAAATCGAGAATGTTCGCATGGAATACAGGGATCATGTCTGACCGGAAGCAACCGACGTAGCATTGAAGGATCATGGAGCCAGGGGTCTGGCGTCGCATCTCCGCTCCACCATGCACAAATTCCACCATCCAGATAATCAGATCCACCACCTCAGATTAGACAAGTACGCAGTACGCACGCTGTGTTATAGGATTCGATCATCCAGGCGAACGCCTCCGTGTCACGGGAGCATCTGCCATGCCATGTTCCCAAGCCAGTCAGCACTCTATCCGTTGACAACATGGAGCACCTCTGATGACAAGTTCCTGTGTCCAATTAAACTACTCACAGAGCCATTCTTCATCGAAAGTTTTACCCAATTACACCGTCGGCGAGATGCTTAGTCTCTATCCTTAGAGCTAGGGACAGCTTTACCTCAGGATCATGACAGGCTTCTACGCAATCGGTGAGCCGGCCGTGGAACCTGTCAGCCACTGGGACAGGGAGAGACATGCATCGTGATACTGGCGACATAGGTTAGATAGTCATTATATATAGACGATGTGAAAACTTGTCCCCCTGAATCTACGTTGCATTCATACTCGATGTTGTTGGGACCGGCTTCAAGACCCGAACATAATTGAGGGCAGTGGAGGTGCAGCAGAGCGTTCAAGAATATTTCGATTGATGCTTGCTTATTGCTGCCACGCCCATGAAACACTTCAATCATTCCCCTCTGGCACTGAATCGTGCCAATAGAAGGAGTGAACAAGACCCGAGAGTTAGGTACTGGTCGTGAGTGGGCCCAAGCATCTACATGCGGACCGGCCCGCCGACTGGATCTAAACATCGGGCCCTCGATAGCGTCTTGGCAGATAGAACCTCACACAGAGTCATGCCACAAGGAAGAGTGGATTAGAAATAGCAAAGCTTCAGTTCAGATGTGAGCAAATAGGAATGATTCATCTTGCTACCTAAATCAGCTTTCCAGAGATCCTTCAGCTAGGAATAATAGCAGCAGCAAGTCCTAGAACACTGCATGTTAGCACCCAGCATCAGACGATGCCCGTAAGCTCATCATCACACTTACTGCCATCCGAACCCGCAGCACTCTCCACGAGTGTACTGCCCCGATGGACCCGAACAGTGCTTACACTAGAACCCCATAAGGGAAACGTCAGCAAACAGCAAAGGATTGTTGGGAATAGGGAAGAGAACTCACGCGGTCGTTGCAGAGTTCTCCGCCGCCGGTCCCAACGCAGGACCCCGCAGCTCCGCAGCCCGGGGAGGCCGAGGCTGCCTCTACGAGCTCTGTCTTAGAGACAGATTCTGAGGCGGATGCTGAGGTGGATGCTGAAGCGGACTCGATTTCAGACACAGAGGTGGGAGTGGCACAGGCGGCAGTGACCAGAAGGCCCATGATGATGGAGGTGCTGGTAAGCTTCATGGTGGGTTTATGTATGATGGTGTAGAGGACTTGTTGAGTGAATTGCAGCTCATTCTCTGAACCGATTCTCAACGGGATAGACTCAGGCTTTTATAGCTTTGACCCGTCAGCGAACTGTCTGCCTGTCTGTCTCAACTCGGCATTTGCGTTATACGAAACAAAATGTTGTGCAACGAAAATAAAGACACAAGTGATGTAAATCCGGGGATTCCCCAGCGCCTCTTGTCAAGCCCTATCACCTGAAACGGGTCTCACGAGAACCACCACCGTCGATCATTATTTCACAGGGCCAATCGGATGTCGTTGGTGCATATCGCAGGCACGCATTGTCTAAGGCAGGCGAGTAGGCGGAATCATAGATTCCGATTCGACCATGGCGTTCTTGACATGCGGAAGTTGCACCGAGACTCGCTTCGTTGATCAAGTCACAACGGTGCCCTGCCGCCATTTTCAGTATGTCTCAGACATGGCCGTTGGATAGGTGGTCTGATTGGCAGCGGGTAGGCGAACGTTCAGCTGGACAGATAGAACTTTGGTCATGTGCATTATTTCACAGTTTTGCTTTGTGGAATGCTGTCTATCGTAAACGAAATTTGTCAAAGCCGAAAAGTCAAGTAAGAGCAGGCTCCAGAATATCCTGGAGAGTAGAAAACTCGCCTCTCTCTATGGCATCGATCCATCTCTCAAGACCCTTCAAGTCAAATCCGAAAGCGCACCGATCAACGGCACCCAGAAAGTCGACCTTTAAGGCGCCATCAGCAACCTCCGTGTCCCAAGAAGGCCACACGACACGCATCCGGTCCATGTAGGCTTTCCTCAGCAGCGTCTGTTCGTGTTCCATCAAATGGATCCAGTACAGCTCGTCTTTTCCTTCGTTGTCTAAGTAATCGTCACCATCTTCTATCCGGGCCGCCTCTGCTTCTTCTGGGCTCTCGTCGCCATAGTCATCCCGGATTGGTTCCTGTTCACGTTGAGTCCCGATTAAGAACCCGGGCATCTCAGTAGCTACCCAGTATGGCATTGTCGAAACGCACTCCCAATCTATAACGGCTGTGATAGCGCCTTCATCATCAACGAGTATGTTGCTTAATGAGAGGTCATCGTGCCAAAGAACTGTGCGTTCCGGCGGGTTCTGGATGACAGGGAATATCTTGGGTAGCAATGCAGCGAGCCTGGATGCGACCTTCTGCCAGTATTCCGCATCCGCTTTTTGTTCTTCTTCTTCCTCTTCTTCCGCCACTGCTTGTTGTTCCTTGATGATGATCTTGATGCAAGAGTCCAACCAATCATAGCTTGAGCGAAAAGGACCTCGAGCAATGTCATAGTCAAAGTGCTGGCCCGAAAAGAACTGTCGGGAGACAATCCGTCCTGGTACCAAGCTGGTAGCGTCGGTGCCATCATCTCCTTGAGAAGCATGATGCAGTGTTCCGATTCCTCGGAATGATGTGGTGTGTTGTGTCGCCTTGGCAATCTAGGCTTGGTAGTCTGCCACCTGCTCTGCTAATGCCTTCTTTTTTGTGAACGACATTTTGCGCCAACGAGAGTACGCTGAAGTTCCAGGCATCAACTGCATCAGGATCCATTCGAACCCGATCTCGTTGTCGGATGAATCATCAAAGGCGATGATCTCTGGCACCGGGATTTTCGTGAAACGGCGTATCCAGCGTAGGGTAGCCACTTCGCCAGTTACCTTGTGCTGAGGATCCACAGGAAGCGACACTCGCATTACCAGTTTCTGCTGGCTTTTGGATTCCACGAGGTACAGCTTGTAGAATGCACCAGCAGCGAGGAACGTGACCATACAGTCGTCGGGGCCTATTTTCAAGGTGCGGAGGCATACCGCTTTGATCGCGTCGAGGTTTGGCTCAGCTGGCCAACGAGGCTCGAAATTCAGGCCGGTGTCGTCCCAGAGAAGCCCTCCTCGGCTTGTTTTGGTCATTTTGCCTGTCAAGATGTGTTGAGTTAGCCGTAAGGCATGAGGCACAAAGGACGAGCGACGGTAGGAGTATTTGTTGGCTTCGAGGCCCGCCGCATCCCGCATGAACCCGAGGTTTAGCCACCCTGTCCATCACCAACCACGCAGCCGAATCAGGCAATCAATGTTGGCTCTACGGTCCAAGGACGGCTCAAGTCTAGATATAATAGCCAACCAAACCTTTGAATATAGTCACACGTGCTAACGCAGGATTTTAGGCGCTTGGATATATGTAACATCCTCCGAAATAGCCTCAGTCCTACTCGTAGCCGCCGGACCTCCGCTACTCATGAGGCTCTATCTAACGCCTGGCTGGTCCATTATGAGGCGGTTATACTCTAAATACCCGCCGTGATAAAATAATGACCGTATTAATGGCGCTTCTAAATATACAACGCCATCGAAGAGCGTGAAGGGAGCCAGTGGTTGTCTATATATGACTCCAATGCCACGAAGGAATTCCGTTCCTTCTCTACACCAGTCAGCAAACTCTTGCATTACTTACCTGGAATGCTATCAGAGACGCTCAGTTTCAATCATTCTGTTCTTTTTCATTATCATCATTTCTACCAGGCAAAATCGTACCTAACAACCATCACTACTTGACCATGGGCCGAAGCGCGAAGCAGGTTTTGGGTGACTTCATCGACGGGATCCCCACAGAGAAGCTTGAAGGCTTTCCGAACTCTCCGGGCACTCTTTATACGGACCAGAACCTCCGGCTTGATATGCAAGGCGTATGCACTTAGTCTACTCTCATAACTTTACATTTATTGACTGGACCTTTAACAGATTACGAGTGGGGGCGAATGGAACCTGTAAATCCAAGTTAATCGTCGCGTCAAGACGACGAGTTTGAAGAAGTTTGCTCCGAAGACTGTAGCTGGGCCTGTTTTAGTGTCAATGGCAAATCCAATGACAGCGGAAGAAGTCCGAGAAGCTCTCCAATCCACCTCCAAGCTGTAGGCGAACTGCAGTCTGGCCTCTCATTTTTTTTGGGGAAGGTTTTCATCATTTTGTCATTTGATGACTTCTATTTGTGACTCTAGGTTATGGAGGGTCAATGGCATTGCGCAATCGGTAGTCAAGAAGGGTAAATTGCCGAAATCAGTTAGAAATCAGGCACGTATTCCTATACGCAATAACTTCAGTTCCAAAGTAGACATAAGTTTCATGGTTCCCGTTGTGGCGTGCCACAACCATTACATAATGACGGTATACTTCATCGGCACCGCAATTTGTATTGTGACACTCACAACGAATAGACGTCATAACTAGGACAGGTATTCAGCAGATGCCGATTTCAAGGCATCAGACTTCTGAAGATGTTCCCTATGCGATAGTGTTGGAGCTAAGGAACCTACTGAACGCCTTCTGCCGCGATGGGACTCCGGGAATAAATATTTTGCTACCTTGATGCGGCTTCAACATGGTCGCCTATGTCGACCTTGAAGTCTTCCTAGCAGCTTTGAACCTTGTCTCTGCATACATAGCACAGAAAGAGCAGCATGTTTCTGGGGCGACCACCGGTGTAGAGTCTTATTGCTCTTTCTGTGACTCATGATGAATGGAGGAAGAAATAGGTTTATCCTGGAGCTGGAATGAAACGAGTTTTCCGGTTGACGTCGGATTTGTCGGAGTCCGAATGTACCACGATTGCAATGATAGGTCCCGCCTCGATGACGATGGGGGACACGGCACGCGACTTCAACTATTAGGAGACGCCATATGAACGTTGCGTCTACAAAGAACGCGCCCGGCAGCGCTGGGGTCGAGCGAAGATTCAACGGTCAGGTAAGTTTATCACTTCTTTAAAGTATTAGTCCTAGATGGGCATTGGCTAACTTTCAAGAATTGGCCTCGCAAAGCAACCTTAATGGCGAGAGGCACCCTTATGGTATCATATTGGCACTACTACATAGCCCATCATGGTGTGTACCATGTATTTCTCTAACTTACCTCGTATATTGCATAATTTAACCACTTTGGTTTCTTATTTAAGTACGCCATGCCCATAACTTCCTACGAGCTTCTTACCCAGACCAGCTCCAATACTCTCACTACATCGATACGCCTCTTGGGGTACTTGAAGGAGTCAAAAACACGACCGGAAAGCTCTCTCTACCATAATACTAACATCTAACCTTACCCCTGACGCCTATCGCCTGACTTATATCCTGGCTAAACATACCTACTACCAGTCAACAGGTGAAGGAATGCCCGACAGCTTTTCAAGAGATATTACCGTCGCATCTCCAAGCAGCCATGAGATCGTTCAAAGATACCGTCGAGTCGTTGGAGGCCACGGAGCCAATTACCGATGTGCACACCTCATCCTCGGCGTTGACATTGGCAAAAACTAAACGCGACCAAACCAGAGAAAGTGCCCTAAATTTTAGAGACGCATATCAGGCGCTCTCCAAGCGGCTTGATCGGGAGTACAATGAATACGACGATCACTACATCGAGGACGAGGTCGAACTGGAAAAACGGACATCAGAGAGGATGAGGATGAAACACGGGCAAGCGGCACTAGGGGTAGAGCTCGCGAAGAAAACCCTCCATGAGATCCTTTTTGAACAAGATGTCATTCGCGAAGAAAAGGCCGCCATGTTGCTGTCAAGCAAGACTTCCGAATGCCGTTATCGAGAGGCTTACAAGCGCTGGATATCGGCCGGAGGCAACCTGTGGCACAATACTAATAAGATCAATCGGATTAATAACCCTGGAGATGCACGACGGGCGCAACCAGAAATTGCCGATTGTCTGCTGGCTCTGTACAAGGAGCCCAGTGATTCCGAGAAACTGCGAGGACGACCTGGCCGTTGGCGATCCCACGTCGAAGCGTATTACATTGGCAACGGAGGTTATCATGGGGAATGCGAAGATTTCACCTGGTGTCATGTTGGCGGCAGATGGGATTTTTCCGGATATGTCAAAGAAACGCCTATCATCCCGTTTTTCCTCGACAGAGATCTGATTTCCGAGATCCTATTCGGGGCTCAAAGCGACACCGTTGAGAAAAGTGGAAATGGCCTTCTCCTCACCACTACAAAAAGTTCTTGGTTCCAATGCTGTCAGCTGGTCATCGTCCCGGTCGACCCGTCAGAGACCCCAATCCAGCGATGGTGAACTGAACTTATCTCGCCAGACATCAACAACCGCACCTACCGAACGCCAGAGCCCGATGGACCAAGGTATTTAGGCCAGGAACTCAATGGCAAGGAGCTCGAATTCCGCGGTCAGAAGCGTCTAGTCCCGCAGTTTCTTTATTTTCGTTTCGTCATGGCGCTTATCCGAATCAAGGATCTTGACAGCGAGGGTGGCAGGATACTTGAACGCGATACTACCAGCAGCGTCCTTTCGCAAAGCTTAGGGCCTACATGCGCCGACCCATGCTGTTGGCGCTGGCAACCTATTTCCAAGCAGCCGATATGAAGGTGGTGGAAAGCTGGATGGCGGATCAGGGGTTCGATACGCCTCTAAAGCTTGATGAGGATCAAAGTAGGGAAGTGGCCCGGCGTGTGCATGAAGGGCTAGAAGAATTCATGACAAGGGCAGACGACAGTGAGACTTGGTCGGATTTCGAAGACTAAGGCATCCAGATAAGTATGTACAGACCGTGGTGGGAACCTGGAGATCAATAATGGCCTGCACTTGTGCGTTTAGCAACAAAGGAATCAGGAACCAGGAAGCAAAGTCTGTTGTTGAATTGCTACTATAGAAGAAAATGGGTTCCTTAGGCGGGTGTTAGGTGTTAGGTTATAATTAGGCATCTCTTTCTTATGAAGGCCGCGTTACACAAAAGCCCCAATGCTGAAGCTCGAAACCAATCATAAATAGCAACCGGACAAATAATTCAGCATCCTGAACCTCTCCTCTTTGTTCTTCACTAATCACTCTCTCATTTCTATCCTAACAAGAGCTGAACTCAAGGTACTTCGGATCGAGTCGTACCCAAGCCCACTAACGCAGAAAATCCCCCTCAATGTGTGTATACATATCCTCCAGTGCCATCTACAGCCATATGTCCCAGTGGCCTTTATCCATCCACGGCCCTATCCCTATGTACCCGGTTTAACGCCTTTAATATCCTACAGTCCCGAAAGCCCAAAAGCCTGGCAATAGTAACAATAAAGCGTTCACGAAGCGCCATCTTCGCCCCGTCGTTTTATCAGCCTTTCTTCCACAGTGGTGTCCACCAATTGCCCTTATGCTTGAGTCCTCGCTCAACAGACTCCTGAGAGAATCGACGCCGAGATCGAAATAGGCTGTCTGTGCCAGTCGAGCTTGTCGTCAGGTCCCACCATGAATGCTGCCACCTCCTCAACCAGCTCCCACTCGTTCGTGGCCGGGTTCTTCTGCGCCGACCGGAAGATGATGTTCGAGCCCAGGTCCTCAAACACGAGTTCACGCCGCCGCAGTCGCAGCCACTGGTCGGATGCGTCGCCCTCCATCGAGTTCATCATCTCTATCTCGCGGTTCTTTAGAGCGATCGCCTTGAAGATACGGCTGTCGCGGAGGGCGTTGCGAATGGGGTACTGGTCGAGTATTCGGATCGCCTCATCTCGGACTGTGGGGTCTCGACACCCAAAGGAGGAGACGAAGACGGGCCAGGTCCATCCGGAATCCATCGCGAAGCCGCAGTTGGCTCGACGCGAGATCAACGTCTCCGCGATGACATTTATTTCATGGTACTGAGGTGTGAGCGCCTGGGCATTCTCAAGACCGGAAAATCGGGGTATTGCGGTGTATACGAAAAGGATGAGGTACTCGATTCGGAGGTTGATGGCCTGGAGGTAAGGATCCTCATCGTTGTGTCGGTTTCTCGTGGCTGCCTGTAGGAAAGGGTCAAAGGCCTGAGAAAATCGTTGGAGCCAATATCTCGACTCGTCGACAAACTTGGCAATTCCCGGTTGTTTCTTGACACTCGACAGCTTTATTTCAAGTTCTTCAAGATTCACCACCTTGGTCAGGGCAAGACTAGCTGTCGTTTGGGTCAACATGGGAATGTACTGAACCATCTGCCTCTGCAACAAAGCCCAGTATCCATGTGCCTCGCCCAGCGTGCCAAACACGGGGGGCATTTCTTCAAGCTTGGTAATGCTGGTTAACTTCGGTCGGAAGTAGGGCGAGTGCTTGGTGAAGGGCGCGATGCCGGGTGGTCTCCGTGGAGGTCCCCGTGGGGGCGTCTGCTGCTCGGCCTGGCTGCGTGGACTTCCCTGGCTTTGCGGACTCGGAAGACTGGTGGGCGGCTGTTGACCAGGCGGCGCACCTCGCCATGGCGATCCTGGCTGGCTCAGGGGACTTGAGGCTGCAGCACCGTCAGGACTCGAGGCTTGACGTGCAGGGGCATTGCCTGAACCGGGAGGCAATTGTTGCTTCGGGGGGAAGAAGAACTTCTTGTACGAGCCCATGAAAGACCGTGACTGGAGTTCCAAAGGCCTATAGCAATCCAGAATCTCCTGGACCAGTGCGGGTGGCGCAGGGGCGATGCTGACGAGATCAGGTGCCTTTTCTGTGCAAGCGGCAAGCTCATTGAGCATGCTAAAGCCATGGGTGACGTGCTTGAGGGCAGCAGGTATGTTCCCCCGTTGGGCTTCGAAGCAGATGAACAACAGCGATGACAACATGGCCGTCCTCAGACCCTCCTTGGACGGCTTTGCCTTGGACTGCATCCGCAGAGCCTCGCAGTAGTAGACGATAGCGTTGAGGGAGTGCTTGTTATCCATGGGGTCGCCTGTTCCACCGTCGGGTTCACAGGCAGCCTTCCGCAGGGCCCCAACGGCCATGGCGGCGTATCTCAGAGTCGGCTCCTGCAAGGTGAGCTGGGGCATCGTGGTTGTCCATAGTCGCGTCTGGCCTAAACCACCACTGAGGAACTGGACAGAGAGAGTCGACCATTCATCAAAGTAGGCTCGCTGTTCGCTGTTGGTGAAGCAGATGGTGTTGACGGGGGGCTCTTCGATGAGGAGGGGAGCTTTCTTGGTGTGGATGAGCTTGGCGCTCGAGTTGGGCTTGTTCTTGGAGGACGTCGCGGGAGTCTCGGAGCGAGATGGTCCATCGGCAGCTGACGACTCGGTGTAGCCGTCACAGTAGCCTCGCCATTTCATGCAGTTGAGGCAGGACGGTTTGGTTTCATCACACTTGACGTGTCGCTTTCTGTGACACAGGACATTAGCCAAGGTACTATCTCGTGTGCTAGGTAGTTCATCTTGTCGAGAGCAATATTCAGAGGCCGAGCAGTACCGGGAATGTTGGTGGATACACAACTGTGATGGTGGTGATACTCACTTGCCTGTAGACTTAGTCAACAACAGCTCCAGCCATAACAATGCAAATAATCGGAAATAAACTCACAGGTGCTACATCCTGTACGGGCTCGCGTAGAGCTACGCCGGGTATGTCTTGTTCTCGTTTCAAGGGCAAATCGATGGGTGCCACCTCGAGCTGCAGTTGTGCCTGCTGAACGGCCGGGAGCTGCTACAGGCGGGCTGGAAGCAGGACGCGCTTACAGTCAGCTGGCGTTCAAGTTTACATGCAACCAAGCAAAATGGAAGTGGTGAGCAATGACTTACTTGGCAGCACTGCCAGTGCGACTCGTGTTGAGTGGGATAGAAAACTGAATCTCCATGTCGTCTCCAAGATGCTGCGCGGGAGCCGCACGTTCATACAACTGCCGTCCAGTTCGGCACTGAGAGCAACCAACGAGCCGACCGGCCAACAGACAGAGGAAAACGGGTGGGAGGCTACGTCAACGGCGCTTAGCCTGACAAAACGGCGAGTGCATCTGCAGAGTGCAGACTGCGAGTTCGTGGAGAAACAAGAATGGAAATGGAATGTTGGCGGAGACGAATACGGTATCGCAGGCAACTTGTAGTTCCTTTTAGCGGCCTAGTCTCGGGATCTTGGTGGACAAATCAGCACTGCGCCCTTTTGGACGATGAGCGGGTACGGAGGAGGACCGAGAGTTGCGATAGGGCGGTGGGAGCTAGGAAAACGACGGTGGGGTGAATGGATAGATAAAGCAGCAGGATAGACAAGATATAGAGACAAATTTCCTTGCGTGAGGTGTGATCTATTAGTTATGCTTTGGGTTGCGGCCTTGTTGGGGATCGGGACCTGGATTAGGAAGAGGCCGGGGCCTCGGGTCACGGGGTTCGGGAGATGAACAAGTAAGGCGACGAAAGAAGACGGCAGATACGGATTGGAGATGGACAACAAGGGGAAGCGAGCGAATGGGAGGGCTGTGCTTTTTTCTCAAACGAATGAAACTGTGCGGGCAAGGCAGAACCAGAACAAAAACAACGGGGGGTTGGTAAGGCAGAGAGAGCGATAGACGGACTTGGTGAACGAACATGCGCGGCTAGTCTTTTGACAGTGGCGTGTGTGGAACGTGGAACGTGGAATGCGGGCGAGGGGTCCACTGGGTTCCAAGGACCACGACCACAGTAGGTAGAGGGAACTAGGAACGGATGGATATTGGCCATGGGTCTGGTGGAGGGGATGGATGATGGGACGTAGGGAACGGACATGGGTGCCATGAGACAGGGTTGGGTTGGGCTGGGCTGGGCGGGTATTGGAGGAGAGGAGGAGAAGGGGGCTGATGCTGATGGGTGATATGTGGTGATAATTGGCGGAAGGACTCACTTTGAAGTGTACTTTGTACTCAGGTGTACAAGTACCTAATTAGCAGGAAGGAGGAAAAGCAGAGATCAACCCGATAATGGAGCGTCTCCTCCTACTGCTTCATGTAAGCGGAAGGCCGAGATAAAAGACGGAGAAACCCAGATAAAAAGGACGACGACCGAAGAGCACGTCATAGATAGCCAAATTACCAAGCTAATCAAGGGAGACAAACAGACAGACAAAATACGTACGAATACTAACTGCAAAGATCCCTCCCCGAATCCATTCAAACTGTCCTGCCACCATCCATCAGTCCATCAGCCAGGGGCCCTCCCCCTCCTCCAAGCGCAAGTAACCCACCCTCAAACTACCGGACGCGTTTCCCCGTCATCCATGATTGATATGAGGACCCGGACAATACCACCAAAACCCTCAAATAGCCCCTCCACAACTGCGGCACCTACGGCGTAGCACGGCAAGTAATTTAGCGCACGCGCGTGGGGCGGCACACACACACCGGCAAAGCAACCAACAGTCATGATGGCGCCAAAAAAGGTACCCTCATGGTCTAGCTCCGATCAAAGGGGCCCGGTCAGGCATCAGGGCAGTGGGCGGTATGGAGAATCATGACGACATGGCCAGCTGAGCTTGCGCAGGGAAAAGTGCCGGTCCTCCCGCGACCAGGTAGGTACCCTCCAGCAGGTAGAACGCGACAGCGTGTGTAGTATGTAACTAGTATGCAAGTCAGTGAGATGAGCGCGCGTATATTTCATTCGCCCAGGGAAGCCAGGGGGGCTCGGACGGGCGCGCCAATCCAACCACCGAAACGCAATCTTCGAAAAACCCAGCTGTTCTGGGGTCCTGGACTCCTTGGACCGCAGACTCTTCCGCCCGATTGGGACTGCCACATGAGAGCGAGGGGGGGGATCCGTGATCTTGATGCCGGCATGGCATGACAGGAGGCGAAACCGACACGCTAGACCTAAAAACCCCCGCCAAAATCGATTCGATTCCCTAAATTACCTAGCCAGTGGTGAGTCGACCCGATGTGCCGCGTTCGGCGGGTGTTAGAGATGGTTTGACATCAAGGGGTTGTGCGCCCTGCGAAACAAACACCAAGTGGCTTCGCCATGAGTGTAACTCTGTCTCTTTCACTACGTAATACAGACTCTACAAATAAAGACTCTAATAATATCGAGTCCAATTACAACGTCCTTCGTTCATACGAGAACATCAAAGTGCCGAGTTGTCTGGAGGGTGGATGGACACAGCCGAAAGGACCAGGTTCCTGTTCACGACCCATGCTGCATCATGCATGCAGCTGCTTCCGACCGGCCGTCAAGCGCCATGCTGTCCGCATAAGTAGTCTACCAAGTTAACATGTGCTGCTGGTGTTCCCTACCTATTCCTTCCCGCCTGAAGCCGTAGCTATCCAAGCTTCAAGGTTCAAGGCATCGTCCGCTAGACTACGGGGAGAATAGTCATGGAGTCTCGCCGAGGCATCCCCAGTGCAGTGCAGTTGAAGCTCGTCTCTTGCAAGGACAGGCAATTAATTGACTGCGCTGAATCACTGTATCGACCCAACCTGCAGTTGTTACATCACATGTCATTTCCACTGTCTTTCTCAACCCCTGAGACAGCATGGCGCCCAAAGCTCCCTCGCAGAAAGACCATGACCAGCTGGACACATAGCGGTCGCTATTTATTCTCCCCGAGCCGGGCCGATATTAAGGTTCGCACAAGTTGCAGCCCTACATAGTAAGATAGACACTGTCTCATGCAGTCATGAAATCTTTCTTGTTCTTTCATGTCTCCATTTTTGCCGACGCCTTAGTCGCGTAGGGCTAGCGAGTGACGGTCAACTACCTGCATTTCTGATGAGTTTGCCCAGACCGCAATCTCACCGACTCCGTTGACCTGTTTTTCGCGTTGCATCACATTACAGGATTTGCTTTTTTACTTAGCCAAGTTTTGCTTATCCTTCCCCAGACTACCAACGTTGAATCCTTTCTCTAGTGGCATTGCACTAGCCGTCCAGTCCACCGGTCTTGCAAGGCACGAAGCAAAGCCCCAATCCTTCAGGACCTGAAACGCGGCAGTGCCAATGTTAGCCGCCACCCCATCACAGAGTCGGGACTGGGAATCCTTCCAACAAGGTTCCCGCGACAATCGTCGGCAGTGCACATCGAAGTAGCGTAAGTCGATCGCGTCAGAGAAGTGGGCTCGTATCTCGATGAGTCGTCGGGGGTTCCGCCGCCATGGTAAGCGCTCCTACGGGTGGGTGAGAGTCCCGAGTTGGCAGCTGGTAGTCCAGGTGGCGTTTGTGGCAGTTGGTTGGGTCGTTGTCGGTAATCTGATGTAACGTCCATCCAACCATCAAAGCCACTGAAAACATCACAGCATTAAGTACCATCTGGGTGGACGACGAAAAAAGAAAGGAACAAAAAGGTCAAAAATAACATACAACAGTGAGGATTCCCCGGTCGTCACCGACCCGAGTACTAATTCACCGCTTCTCAGCTTGACTAAGGGAGAGCGGACGGGATCCCGTATTTTCTGAGAGCTATGGTCGTATGTGGTGGAAGGTGCCGACGAGCGAGCTCATGAAGCCGGTGTCTTTATGCAGATAATACCCGCGTGTTTACAACTGAAACGTGCAGTCGGTTGAAGTCGTACGCCTGTGGGATCTACTTCAAAGCAATCTCTCCGAGCGAAATACGGATAACATGTTGTGTAAACTCTCCTATAAAGACCTTCAGAGAATATGGAGTCAATCAAAGGCCAAGCATATATGTCTTTACAAGGTATCGGCAAAGACATTTTGGACAAGATCAATCGGCATCAGGCAAGTTTTCCATGATCTAAGGTACATAGACGATATCTGTCTACCATCACAGGATGGGAAAACAGCAGCTACTTAAACCCGAAAATCAGGTGTTCGGGCATCGCATCTTCAAGAAGTCATTTCTCCAACCCATTGATCAGATTGTTCAAAGCGTACTGGGTTTATCTATGCCGGCGCAATGAAGACTGTCCCAGGAATTGTGGACAATGAGTATTTCTTCGTGTCCATAGTCTATCTACAGCAGACGAGTTTACGTGGTGTCTGATCCAGGGTGGCTGCGCTGACAATCACGCAGTGTTCAACGCGAGGGCGGCTCCTCAATTCGTTCATAGTAGGCTTTGCGACTTGGCGAGCACGGTCGTGGGGAGAATATTCTACCTCGTTCAGAACACCAAATCACGCGAGGATCTCGCTATATGAGGTCAAGTCATTGAGAAGGGGTTATCAGTCGCCAGCATGAAGGTTTCACCGTCCCTAGGCTTCAATTGATCAGCCCCAGCTGGGTCAACAGGTAACTATTCTATCAAAGACATTCCGAGGTTCAATCACACGTATCAAGAAGCTGTGGACCTGGGATCTGTGAATCGGGCGCCTCTGTATCTCTCAGGACTCTCGCGAAGATGACTGCGCATGAACTGTCATCAATGCGGAACGTGTGGGGAGAACTCTAAGTACAATTCAGTCTGGTTAATACCATTTGATACAGATATCTGTAATGGGCTTCCTTGCTTTCCAGTCAAGGCATTTGAATCGATCAGGCCACGCAAAACAGGATAGTGCATTAGTAGTTTGGTTGACTTTCTCTCGCCGTAACGATAGCCTTCCTTTAGCTATAGCATCACTTCGTTCTGCCTGTCTGCCGAATTTTGATTCGAGTGATTCCGGCATATTTAGGGTCCCTGGCGTGATTAAAATGCCGCTTTCGAGAGAGCTCTGCCGATACATATCCTCGGACATGTGCTCATACGTCGTCTTGCTACCTCGTTGTGCCCCTCCACGCTTCTTGCAAAGGGCCGGTCAAACTACATACGAGGGGCAAGATCACAAACACACAGCCGTCTAGGAAAGAACAAAATTGAGGCAAGACGGACGTATTATCAACCAAGGGAAAGAATAGTCCATAAGTTAATGTTCCGGAAGGTTGCTTCAACTGAAATCCACCTGGAGGGAATGGCACGAAACTCAACCACAAACACTTAGACTAGATTAGCGAATTGAGCATGTAATCGAGGCGGTAAAACATTCGCTTGATTATGAACGTATTGTGTAAGAATCATAATCGTCCATTGTAGCTAATAGACTTCTTCTAAGGCCAATACCCCCACACTTCATCGTACACGCGATCGTCTGAAGACCTTAACCAGGAAATTCCTTGGAAATCTCCTCAGCCCCGATGGGTGTCATCTGTTCGGCCGTCGGCCAGCTCTCCACATCAATAGGCGCATTCTTCTCTCCTGTCTCGTAATCCTTGTCGAACCCTCGCTCGTGAATCGGATCCGACGCGTTCGCACCGACGCCCTCCAGGCCAGACCCGTCCTTGCTGCGCTTACCGCCGTGTCCCTCCTGGCTCGTCATTCCATCACTGGGCCGTCCATAGCCCTTGTTCACATCCGCGGATGTCGCGCCGGCGATGGTGTCCGACGCGGCGGTCGGGTTCTCCTCAGGCTGGTATTGTGACTCGAAACTCCGGTCCGCGGGGGCGGTGCCGGGAGTGTGTTGTTCGGCGTGGAACTCGGGCGGGCCTACTTGAACGCCAGGAGCATGCTGCAATGGATGTTAGCTGTGTAGCGAAGAAGATGTTATGTGAGAAGACTGACGCCTTTGGTTGTGAGAGGCTCTGATGGGGGGATTTTGCTCGAGAATTCGCCCGTAGCTGGGGTGATGGAGTCGGGATTTTTGTTGACAGACATTGTGATGGTTGTACTAAAAGAATTGACATAAATTGTTTGCAGATTTTTGTTATGGTTGAGGAGTAAGGTTCCTTATATAAGCTGGCAGATCTTTTTGCTGTCCGCAGATGTATGACGTCAACACCCTCCCACCCCTGTATGACATCACATGTAAGAATGAGCGCCATCTTCACATCTCGATCCAGATCTCGAGATTTTAAAGTTAGATGCGTATCCTACCCGAATTCGTAAGACACAAACGGGAAAATGGTCATCGTTCCTTCCAGTGGTCGAGCGTAGTGTTAACTTCCCGGTGAGGGCTGGTGGGGTGTTGTCGGAGGTAACATCCGCTGGCCTTCTTGTTGGCTGGACTTGTGGGGGTGCGCTTGGATCGAGGACGTCACGACTGCTCGTGTTTATCTTGAAATCGACCGAATGGAACCCGAAAAATATTGGCATTGTCATGGAAATCGCAATGACGTGGAATTGATTGAAGCTGATAAGAAGGGATTTTGTAAATTGCCATGTTTCTGAGTCTACCTACCCTGCAGCACATGTGTCGTGGATATCTCCATTCTGTCGATATGTCGACGACGTCCTGACTTGAACCAAACAACTCACGCTGCATTTGAAACGGTCTGTAAAAGGGTGCCTTCGAAGCTGTTACATGATTACGACGGCAAATCTAAGATGGAAGTGCTCGGGAAGACATCACAGGGAGTTGTTATTGTTGTTGTTGTTCATGACAGTGCGCTCGCTGATCTTCCCAAGGTGTTGTATGTAGCGCTCGATTGATTATCCCCAGGTCTCGAAATAATCGCGGACAGGGAACGTCTCTGTCTTTCCGTCTCTGTCTTACCGGGTCATGATGCTCCTCAGGATCGTCCTTCCCGCGGCTATGTTCATTCCAGGGGAAGGTGGGCAGCGTGAGAGTTGGTGAGTCGGTGCGGGAACCTAGACTGGACGGTTGACAAGCCTGGTGGAGGCACAGCACCTCTAGGCGGCTGAGAATGTCTAAGGGTGGAAAAAAGCCACCGGATTCCAGAACCCGGTTTCGATTCCCACCTCGAAATTACGGTTGATAAAAATGGCGGTGCCGTCCCCAAGCCGCACCGCCTCAAGCGGGCTTCTAAATTCAACCCAAACAGTCCCCATTACGTACCGTGGCGGGTTTTTAGGGGGACCTTCCCCCGGGTTTGCAGGGACGGATCGTCTACTAGCCCAGGGAGCTGAAGAGCCACAACCTACCGGCCTGCTGGGCGGCGCCGAGGAATTCCAGCCCGGCAAAACGGTACGCAGTCGTCGTGAGTGCCCTGAGGATGACGAAGCGGAAGTCATGCGAGACGGATAGCCTGAAGTGTATGCACTGTGCTGTGCAAGAATGGTGCAACCACCCAACCCCTGCTGGGATCGTCTCTTTCAGAGGGGACAAGTGTCGCACCAACACGGCAGACAAACAAGCAAGGCCGGCTAGCCGTGGAACCGTAGACGGACGGATGGTGCATGTGTCAAATCGTTAGATCGAGCAATTCCCAGTCACGGGCAGTGGTTTCTGAATTAATCGCTCTCTGTCAATTTGCGCCTTCGTGTCCGGCTGAATGAGAACCATCCATGATCTGGAATTACGGCTTCCAGTTCCAGCCCATGCCACATTGGTGGATGCCGGCCTTCCCCACGGCGCACCTACCACACTTAAGGAAGGTACATGGTAGGTACGTGGGACTTTGCACGGAGTAACTGCAACATCGTACCGGCTCCATCTTGGCATTGATGGATCCAAGCTTTCCGTTACAAAAGTAGGCCATGCGGACAAGGAATAGTTGGGTGGGAGGGAACAGGATCAGTAGTGTCGTCTCCCTTGGTTCCTTGAATCCTTTCATTCGAATTGACACCTGCAAAACACGGCCGGGGACGATCTATTTACACAAGAAATACGAATACATGTAAAACAAGACTCACCTCATCGACCAGAAGACCCATCATCGAATTTATGTCATCACCGCACCACCTTACGGGGGTACCTTTTATTAACCTCCCTGTCCAGCCTTGTTCAAATCAAGTCCATGCCTACCCTTGCACTGTGCGAATGAAACCCCAGGCCATCGTCTACTCACTTTGGACCTCTGTCCCGGCCCGTCGCCCGTTCGCAACCGTCAGCACCCGAGCCGTCTTTCTCTTTGACTCTTTGCCAGCCTGAGACGCCTCTCTTGTGTCCTTTTCCAAGCACAATCAAAAACGGGATGCCTCCCTCCCGAGCCTGTCTAGAACACCGTTGCTGACGCTACGCAGCGCCGCCCTGGATCGCCATACGAGCGAGACATTGCAATAATACGAGTCCAGCGCCGCCGCCGCCGAGCCCGTGCCCGCAAACACAAGACTTGTTGATGTCCCTCCGGCTTCCTGTGTCTTGCGCTGTTGCGTAAGCCCACCCACCTCTACCTTCTGCTAGCCCCTCGTGTCTGCCCGTCTCGAAGAGGGCTGTGCAGATTGCCGACGCTTCCTCGTTTTCGCGCCACCCAAAGACACTCAGAGCACGCACTCCTCGCCGTCCCAGTTCCAGAGTCAGGCTCGGGCCCCCCCCCCCCTTGTGTTGACGTCCATAGGCCTTGTTCAGCCCCCCCTGTCTTTCATGTCTCCGCTTGATGTTCGACTCCATGCTAGGATGCCGGGATGCTTGGTTGCTGGGCGGAGCTTGGGCTAAACTTGGCAACTCCCAGTTGCCAGGTTGCCAGGCTTTTCCCAGCTGGGCACTTGGCTCTGGGGCCCTCGTAGTTCGTACTGTGTTTTTTTTCGGTCCGCCTCCGGTGTGGCTCACTGGCTCCGCGGTCCTGTGCACCCCCATGCCCACCCCGTTCCCTAACGAGACCCGCTATTCGCTTCATCGGGCACTGTACATGGACAAGCACGCACTGGCCCGTTGCTCGCCAACGACCTCATCAACAACCCACTTCCTTCTTCCAGCCCTGCCAGTTCTTGTTTCCCGTTCTCTCGTCAAGTCTCTCACTCTCTGTTCGTAATTCGCTCTGTCTTGTTTCAGATTCTCTCGTTTTTGCATCCTGTGTGCCCGCCTTTCTGTTGCCTCTCGCAGCGCAGTCGCACTCGTATCACATCACATCACTATCGCATCCCTGCCCCGCCCGAACCACTTCTTCGAGGCGGCGTGCCCGCTGCTGAGGTCATCGCCGGCTTCACATAGCCGCCTCCTTCGTTCTTGGCTGCAGCTGCCTCGGCCTTATCGCCGTCCTGCGTTCGACCATAGCGTCCACCGTCGCCATGCAGCAATACCACGGCGACCCTTACGAGAGGGAGCCTCTCGACTCGTACCAAAACCACTACGAATCGTCCCCTTCGCGACATCCCGCTCCTCCCGCACAAAGCTATTCACCTTCGCCAACGCCCTACTACGACGCTCCTCCTCCAGCGCCCCGTTCGTTTCACCCCAGTACCCATCCTGACTCGGCATACAACCACAGTCGCATGCCGCCTCAGGACAACTACAGTCACCACTCCAACTCCCAGCACTCCGGCTCTGCCGGCTACGAAAGCCCGCGACACGGCTCGCCCAACCCGCCGCCCCCGCCGCACGGCGACAACTCATACTACAACAGAGGCGGAGGAGGAGCAGCGGCAGGAGAAGGCATCGGCGGCAACCAAGGGTATACCCAACCTCCCTCCTACGGCATCACGCCCGGCGCAGACAACTTCAGCCAGACTGCGTCCGGCGGCATGGCTGGCATTGCTTACAACGTTGCTGATCGTAACCCTCGCGACAGTGGCATGGAGGCCATGCGCAGCGCTGGCCAAGTGCCTCCGCCTCCCTCTCGCTCCCAATACCACGGCCCGCCCCCGCCCTTGAACGCCTACTCTCCTCAATCGAGCTACGACGCAGGTTACGGCCACAATTCGCAAGCTGGAGACTCCTACTCGAGCCTGGCCGGCCTTGGTGCCGCCGCTGTGCCGCCTGGCGCCCGCTCGCCGCATCGCGGGCAAGTTGATCCCTACGCCGACGATCCTTACCAAGGCTACGGTTCAAGAAACGCTGTTGGCCCTCATCACCTCGGCATTGTGAATCCTAATGATATTGAGGATGACGGGGATGATGGAATTAGCTATCACCGGAGCCAACGAAACTCTATGTTGAGCCTCCCTCACTCGGACCGAAGCAGGCGTGCTGCCGCTGCCGCTGCCGCTGCGGGGACTGGTGGTGTCGCAGCTGCGGGGGGTCTTCTGGCTGCAGGTAAATGACGAGCGTCCAAGCGAAGATGGTCACTTGCTAACTAGATTGCAGGCCATCAAAGAGGCGGCGATTATGATGCTGCTGCATCCCATGAGAAGCCATCAGACTGGATGGGCAAGAACGAACAGAAGAGTAAAAAGTGCAAATGGGCAATCATCATCATTGTGTGCGTCGTCATCGTCGGTGCTATTGTAGGCGGTGTCCTCGGTAGCACCCTCAGCAACAAGGGGGCCAGTGGCGGTAGTTCGACCAGCGGCGACTCTGCCAAGGAAGACGAAGAGAAAAATGGTGATCTTGGGGTCAACAGCCAAGAGATCAAGGACCTTCTCAACAACGCAGACCTGCACAGAGTATTCCCCGGCATGGACTACACTCCTATCAACACCCAGTACCCCGATTGTCTGCACAACCCACCTTCGCAGAACAACGTCACTCGCGATGTCGCTGTGCTTAGCCAGTTGACCAACAAGATTCGACTATACGGAACCGATTGCAACCAGACTCGGATGCTTCTCCACGCCATCGACCGATTGGAATTGAAGGATGTCAAGGTTTGGTTGGGCGTATGGCAGGATGGTAACGAGACCACCAACGCCCGACAACTCGAACAAATGTGGGATATCCTGGATGAATATGGCGAGGATCCATTCGAAGGCGTCATCGTGGCCAACGAGATTCTCTTCCGCGAGGAGATGACCATCACCGAGCTGGGTACAATCCTCGACGGAGTGCGTACCAACTTTACCAAGAAGAAGATCACCCTCCCTGTGGCTACATCTGACCTGGGCGATGACTGGACCTCGGCACTGGCCAAGGATAGCGACTATATTATGGCCAACATTCACCCCTTCTTTGCCGGTGTTACAGCAGACAACGCAGCGAGCTGGACATATTCATTCTGGGAGAACCAAAACAAGCAGTTTTGGAAGTCGGATAAGGATAAGAACATCATTTCCGAAACGGGCTGGCCCACCTCGGGTGGAAAGAATTGCGGTGGCGCGACGTCCTGCACGGAGGGTTCCGTCGCCGGCATAGATGAGCTGAACACTTTCATGGAGGGATGGGTTTGCGATGCCCTCAAGAACGGCACCAACTACTTCTGGTTCGAGGCTTTCGATGAACCCTGGAAAGAAAGATTCAATGAGAAGGGTAAGGCGTGGGAGGATCAGTGGGGCTTGTTGACCGTCGACCGTGAGCTCAAGACGGGCGTCAAAATCCCCGACTGCGACGGCAAGACTGTCGGTTGAAGACGCGTTCACATGATACGATAGACATACGTTGGAGGGCAGAGCAGCAGTCCTTTCTTTTTTGCATTACCTCGAGGCCTGTGCGAGTTGCGATGGCCATGGGCGAATAGCTTGGCCCGGTTTGTTTAGGTTGGGTCTTTTGGCAGTCGTCTTCCCGTTTGGGAGTCGACCCTTTATGTGTTGCATTTGTCCTGGAGGTTCGTTGACTCCTTTTCATGGAGATCTCACAAGAGGTTCCATGTTGGATACACCCAACGGATGTTCGGGAAGCCCTTTGGCTGGTATTGGTTCTTGCTACGGGAGTTTGGGAGCACACGGTTATGGGTACAGTCCTGGCATTGTCCCTTTTGTAATCATGTAAACAGGTGCCAGACGAAGGGTATATTTCGGGAAGATGGGAAAGGGGCAAGGGCTTAGTAAAATCCCCTTTATACACGGTATATAGTGTTGAGGCTTGCTGGCAAGATACGCAAGGCATGAGGACAAGATGGAGTTTTATGATGCTTTGAATCTGCGTTGTGATATCATGTCTTTTCTTTTAGCTAACCCGCGTTGAAAGTTGTCTTGCCTATTATTGACCTATCAATGATCCCCTCCTGTGGCTATTTTCGCACGCCCTTTCAAGCGTTATCATCATAGTCAGATGATCCCCATTTCCTCATGTCCATTTCGTCATGTACCCGTTGGGTCATATTCCCTGGCTGCGTACCCATCTATATAGAACTCAGAAAGAATCCCACTTCACCAGCTCTTCGTCCTCTGCCAACCCTGTCTGGTTGCAAACCTGGGGCTTTGCCTCGGCACTAGGACGCAGCTGCATATAGAGAACCGAGACAACGTTGGAAACATGCTCAAGTTTGTTCTCGAGGCCACGGATCCGATGACTCATATGACAGCGCTCGGAGCGGCATGCCGCAAGCTCGTCGTACAGCGTGGTGTACTGGTGACCGTTCTCCAGGACGGGAGGGTGTGCCTCGGGGCCGTTGCGCGGGATTCCATCGTGGGCGAGAGGCGCGGAGTGGTAGGATGGATGGTTGGGATGATTACCATTGTGGTCGTATGCGGCGATAAGAGGAGCCTCCACGGATGGAAGGGCAACGGGAGCAGCAGCCATTGGAGGGGGAGGGTAGTTGTAGTTCGAGTAGCCTCCTCCGTTGTCGCGGTTTGCGAAGAGGTTTCTGTTCGGCGTTGGGCTTCGTGAGCGGGTCTCTCGCTTGGTATACACGTGATTGTTGTCAATGGCAGGGTGATTATAGTTGTTGGCATGTCCTCTACCGTTCATGCGGTTCGGACGCGGGCTGGTCAGATCTATGGGGATACGCGACATGGCTTCTCGACCAAGGTGTCGCTCGATCATGACTTCAATGTTGGTGTTGCACATATGTTTGTGGCTCTGGCGTCTGTCCATCCGCATTAGCACACAGCCGGCTTCTTGGATAGTATGACGAACCTCTTTTCCATGAGTGTTGTGAGGGCCTCGCGGAGCATGAGGATGCGTGCTGGCACGGTGGCCTTCATGTACTCGTCCCGGCGGGCGGCGCGCTGACAGCCCTGCCACATGGCCTGGTATTCTGCGTCGCGAGCGCGGATCTCGTTGCGTCTCGCGGGATTCATCTTGGCTGAGCGAGGCATGGTTGCTGCTGTTGTTGTTTTGGAGAGGGTAAGCAAGGGAAGTGTTGGGATGAATGGAAATGGGAGTTGGTTGGTCTTTGGTTGAGAGACGATGAACCAATCAAAGACTGGTCGGATTGAAGTGAGCTTTTTGGAGGAAAGGTGTCGATGGAATTGAGGTTGAAGACAAAGGCTGCCGTGTGTGTGTGTTGTTCAGTTGACAATGCTTGGTTGGGGAACGCTGTGCGGCGTTGCGTGTGGGCAGTGCGCCGGAGACCCGAGGCAGTTTCAGAAGAGTCCTGCAGGTGATTCGCCTTGAAGGAATTACTGTAACGGAATGGAACAAAAATGGCACCAAGGTGTAAAAGATAAAAGAACCCTACGGGCAAGGAGTAGTCAGGGGGGCTGAACAACGTTGGGTGTTGGTTAGGAGAATGGAGACGAAAGGGGTTTCGGTCTGCAGTGTAGGTGCATCTACAGATGAGAGAGGCGGTATTTCATATTGATCGGCGTACAGTGATTCAAAGCGAACTCGAGGGCTGGAGTGTAGATCCATATTCACCAAGCACAAGCGGTAAGGATAGTTCATAGGAGCCATCATGAAATACTTGTCGATTCTAGTTTTCTAGACATGTCATCCTCCACCTCCGAACTGTCCTTGGGTTCCGGCCCCGGCGCTTCGGCTGCGGCTTTAGGAACGGGCTTCCAGTATATCGACGTGCTGGAAAAGGCCGAGCCGTGCGAGTCCTGGGGAAACGCGCACTTCTTGTACGTCTTTTCCATCGTCTCCATCTTCCCGAGGCCGTCGGTGTGGCCAATACTACACGAAATCATCAACAACGGGGCATCTAGTAAAAGGAAGAGTTGCTGTAACTCACTGGTCCCAGACGTCCCAGCCGGTGCCGACGAAGATGGCCGGTAGGCTCTTCTCCAGCGCCTCGGCGTAGACGGGTCGGTATAGGTGGATTCCGAATAGGAGGCTGTCGGCGTTGACCATGTCGCAGGCTTCAGGGTCCTCGACGACGCGGTGGCCAAGACCGGCGAGGAAGTCCTTGTCGGGCTGCGTGAAGATGGGGTCCTGGAAGATGCAGTCTATCTTGGATCCGGTGATCTTCTCTGCAATAACACCATCAGCATCGTGATACCATACCAACAGAGCAGGGGCAGACGAACCCAGCTCCTCAACCACGACGAGGAAGGCAATCAGCTGGACCTGGCTGGAGCGCTTGGCCTCCCAGGCGCCGTCGACGGGATCGAAGGTGCCGACGCCGAGGTTGATGGCGCGCGAGATGACGACGCCGGGGCCGGTGTTGGCCGCGACCAGGGCCCGCAGCCCGCGGCTGCACGGCTCCTCGTCCTCCCAGCGGGCGCGCAAGCGGGCGTGGTCGGCGGCGAGGGCGGAGGCGGGGCGGAGGTCGGCGGCGCGCGGGGGGACGGCAGCGGGCACGGGTTTGGGGGCGGCGCGGCGGCGTTTGGAAGTGACTTGCGTCCACGCTTGGTCCGGGGGTTGTTGGGACATGCTGGGAAGATTTTCTTTCTTTTGGTTTGGGCCTGTTTTTTCTTCCACGCTGTAGATGCGGATGGAGGAGATTTATAGGCCTTTTCTTCCGATGCTACGAGAGTGAATGGGGGCACCGGCTGCTGGCCATCTTAACGTGGCCATCTCTATGTAACGTGTTTGACGGAGTGAAGTTCCCGTGAGCTTCTCAGAATTTCGCGGTCCCACCACTCGGTGAAGCTCGGTGAAGCGGGTCGGTGAGGGTCTCCTCTCCCCGTGCTTCCCAAGACGGAAGGAAGCACCGACACGCAAACAAGCACAGGTTCAGAGCAGGAGGGGAACAATGCCCAGCTGCTCGTCGTCTCGTGATCAATCTTTAACCATCCACTGCCACCGATTGTCGTCACCGCACCGCGAGTGCAACGCCCTGGCAAGTCTTGGCGTCATCACGGACCTCACATCTGGCTCTTACAAGCATGAGCAACAAGAAAGATAAAAAAGCCGACTTTCTCTTGGCGTCGCAGCTTGTGTCGCTGGCTCGGTGTGCTGACGCTGACGGGTGGTGGTAGCGCCGGCACTTGGTGAGCGCCCGTGGTCCGACCTTTCCTTTTCCCTGCTGACCATGCTTCTGAAGAGGGAGGGAGACACACGGATTCCGAAAGACCGTGTTCGTGTTACAGGCTCGAATACAGACGGATACAGACAGGGAAGCTTGCTTCATGTCACGTTGGGTTAGGCGCCCGGCGGCTGCGGCACGATGCAGGGCCGAGAGGGTTTGTGAGTTGCAAGGGCCCGACTCAGGCGATTGCTGATACTATTTATCGAAAAGTCAGTCGATCTGCCGGGACTGCGACAGAGGCTACCAAGCTGCGAATACTATCTATGCCACGATCAACCCGTCCCCTTCTGCGAGAAAAAAGCTGTCATCCACAGTCGAGTGCCACCAGGACAACCCTATTGGCCCACGCCCGTCTCCAACACACCCTCTACGGCATGGCGCCGGCGCTTAAGCATGTCCCGCGATGCGCCAACCAGCGTCCGTCACGGCCGTGGACGGCGCCGGAGCACGCGTCCGTCACCCGTCTCGCGACGCCCATTGGCCTGGCGCCGTCGGGATTGCGGCAGGGGTATTGTCCTCCCGCTGCGTCCGTCTGCATCTCGCCCGCGCCCTGACTGGGCGGCGTCCGCGCCGGGCCTCGAATCACACCGGGGCTGCAAGCACTTGCGGCGGTTGGAGTGAGCCGTGAGGGCCATGCGAGTCGGGCGGCTGGATATGGCCCCCAGCGCTTTAAGACTGACTGACTTGCCCTCGCCCATGCGGCCAGCCAGCCAGCCTGACAGCCCGTCTCTTTCGTCTCTTCGTCTCCTCCTCCTCTCCATCCAAAACCGAAGCAATTGTCTCTGGAAGACCGTCAGCTTCGACCTCTCACCACCGCCAACATGAAGTCGTCCGCACTCCTTACCTTCGTCCTTGCGACCGTCGCCTCCGCCCACATCGTCATCACCTATCCAGGATGGCGAGGAAACACCCTCATCACCAACGAGACCTTCCCCTACGGCATGCAATGGATGTACCCTTGTACGTGCTCGTCGCCTTGACTCTTGACTCCCGTCCACCCACCAAAGCGAATCGCGCTGACTGACTCTGATCTCCAGGCGGTGGACACAACCTCACCCAGAACCGCACCTACTGGCCCACCACCGGAGGCGCCGTCGCCTTCCAGCCAGGTTGGTTCCGCGGCCACGAGACTGCCTTTGCCTTCATCAACATGGGCTTCGGCGACGAGGGCCCCGACGGCGGCCCCATCAACATGTCCAACTCGATGGTTCCCGCATTCCAGATGCTCGGCCCCACCAACAACCCGTTCCCCGGCACCATCTGCCTCCCGCAAGTGCCTCTCCCTAAGAACACCACCGTCAAGGCTGGCGACAAGGCCACCATCCAGATTGTTGAGCTGGCCGTTCACGGTGCTGCGCTGTATTCGGTATGTGCATACGAGCCTATATCTCCCTCCCTTCATAACTAACCCAATGCCCAGTGCGTCGACATCATCTTTGCCGAGCCCGGAGACAAGAGACTCGCCGAGGTCAACGACACCAACTGCTTCAACTCAACAGACATCGGTTTCGCCGAGCTCTTCACAATCACGACGAAATCCTCCGGCACCGACCAGTACGTCACCGAATCCAGCGCCGCCTCTATCCAGCAGATTAGCTGGATGGGCTGGCTACCTCTGATTGGCACGGGTCTCTGGATCATGTTGTTCGCATGAGCGCAGCGCCAACATTGCGTGCGAACTGACGATTGGGGAAAATGTACATTCGGCATCACACGGCGTTCATCGGAGGGATTCATGGGAGACGGCCCATTTTCTGATTTTACTTTTTCTTTTAATTTATTCCCATGGCGAGAGAGCTAGAGGCCATCTCTTGTGTTGCTTTGGTGTTGGGGGAGCTTTTTCTAGTCTCGTTTCTTGGACTATCATTTCGAAACCTACCTAGGCGAGCACCATCTGGGCATAAACGCCTCGCTCTCCCGAGTTTCGGGACCGGGAGGTAGGTGCCGTACCAGATTACATTACTCAACAATGAGCACAAATGAATCAATGATTACCAAACAAATTCGCTCTTTTGCCCCATAATACATATCGTGGTTGGGTTTGCTTGTCAAATGTTCCTCAAACTACGTGGAATTTCCCGACCGGATATCACAAGTCCGCCTGCCACGTCAAGCAACCGCCAGCAAGCATCACAATCACAAACACAGCGAAAATCAAGCGTCATCAAGCATGCCGTAGTTGGTATCCATGTTCTTACGTGTCTATCCTAATCCCACTTCCTCATATTCTTCTCCACCACTGCCGTCTTTTTGCTCCCATCATGCGTTAGCTATACACCCGTATTCCCGGCCCGAGGTGGGGTTTCCCACATCCGGCAGGTCCCCTTCTCCGGGTGTGACGGCAGGGCTCATCATCCGGTGTAAGCGCCGGGAGAAACGGGCGGGGGGCTTCTCGTCACTATCACAACCTGGCGGCTCTTTTTGTCTTCTGACACCTATTGGGTCTTGAGGACGTTTCACTTCTTTCATCGCGGGGCGAGTTTGAAGCACTCGGCCGCAACGCCCTTGACTCGGTCTTCAGAGGACCGGGCGGCCGCGGCTTGGATCCATGCGGGGACGCCGAGGTTTGCGGCCGGAACCGAGGAGGCGGCGAGGAGGGTACCGAGGGCGACGAGGGCGCGGTAGAGGACCTCCGAGTCGGACTGATCCTTGTGGAGAAAGGCGCCGAGGATGATGGTGAGGCGGCGGCGCTGCTCAGGTGAGAGGAGGCGCTCGCGATGGGCGAGGACAGCGAGGTTGACGGCGACAGTGGTGGCGGCGACGAGGACGTTGCGGTTAGAGGGGCCGATAGGGGCGTCGCCGGAGACGCCAGTGACGCGCTCGAGGAAGGCGACAACCTTCTCGGCCTGGGCGCTGACCACGCTGCGGCCGTTAGCCGAAGCGAAGAGGTTGGCGAGGGTCCGCAGGCCCATCATGGCGGCGTTGTCGCTAGGTGGCTCGCCTGCGGGGACGGACGCCGCGATGGCGAGGTCGAGGAGGGAGCCGTGGACTGGATCCGAGAAGTCGGCGGCAAGGGGGTACTTTGCGACGCAACGGAGAAGGTCGAGGCCGGGAAGGCGGTCGGCGTAGGGCCATTGAGTGACGAGGCGGACGACGAGGGGGAGAGCCTTCGAGGGGAAGGGCTTTGAGGTTTCAAGTGATTCGCGTAGGGCGCGGAGGACGGATTCCTCGTCAGGGTTGAAGGCGGCATCTTTGCGGCCCGAAGACACCATGTTCTTGTTGATGGTGAGGATCTTGTTGAACATGGCTGTAACAGGAAATATTAGTCGTTAGAACCACACTTTCAGGGGAGACGGTGAAACTTGCCTTCATACTTGGCGGCGGAGATATTTAGATACTCCTTTTGAGGGAGGACCTTTGGCTGCTGAGGCTCATCCGCATCGCCTGGACGGTATCGCGACTCGGTGCCATGGGGGTCAGGTCCGCCAGAGGGCGCAGGCTGACCGAGAGTGGCGCCCTTTGTGTTCTCGGTGATGAAGTTGGCGACGCTATCGAGATAACTTAGGGGTAGCTCGTTGTCGCCGAGGAACTTCGTAGCGCGCTCGTAGGGGTTCTCGGAGAGGTTGTAGGGCAGCTTGAGGGCGGGCTTGCCGTCCTCGATATCGACGTCGAAGACAAAGTCATATGACTGGCCGTTGAACTCGACCTTCTTGCCAGTGCTGCCCACGGCGTCGACGACGGTGCCAACGTTGATCCACTGCTGCTGGCTTGATGACCACGTGTGGGCTGTGACAGAGCCGTTGGCCTCGTTGATCATCTGGACCTGGCCATCCTTGGTGCCGGACTTGGAGGTGAGGAACTCTGGGCCAGGAAGCTTTTCCTTGTTTATGCCGCCGACTTGCTGCTGGGGAATTGACGACGACTTGACCGAGTCCTCGAACTCCTTTAAGGTGGCCTGGTCGGCTATCGCATCGGAGCGGCGGGTAAAGACACGGGCAACACCATCGCTAGCGCCGGTGACAATGTCGCCCGTCTCAGGGTTTGCGGCAACAGTCCACACGGAGATGGCAGGGTGGGTGATGGTCTGGACGCACTCGGTTCCCCTCCATATCCTCACCGTTCGGTCCTCGCCGGCACTGACGAGCTCACCCGAGGGAAGGCTGGTTAGGCTGTAGACAAAACTGTCGTGTCCGTGAAGCTCCCCAACTTGCTGGCCGTTGAGCTTCCATAGGCGCAGGGTACCGTCGTTGCTGGCACTTGCGATGTCGGCGCCGCTGGGGTGGTCTTTGGGTACGCGGCAGAGGGCGCGAACCACGTCGGGGGTGTAGATAGTTGAGCGCGGTGCTACTTCTCCGGCAGTGGATTTCCGTAGGTCGAAGATGCGGATGCTTTTGTCGGCACAGCCCGTGATGACGGTGTGCTCATCGAAGGCGATGACATTCCAGACGGCCATACCTTCATGGCCACCCAGCATGAGCTCCGTCTCCCACTTAGTAAGATTCCAGACACGGGCCTGACCATCCCAGCCACCAGAGACTAGATAGGTGCCATCGGGAGCCACGTCCAGAGTACACACGTTATGGGCATGGCCGACGAGGAGGCGATCGGCGTTGTCGGAGGAGGTAGCGGTGGGAGGCTTGACTTCGATGATGGTGTCCTTGCCACCGGAGATGACAAGGCCGTTGGGATGGTCTTCGGAGGGGGGAAGGAAGACAACGGAGTTGACGTATTCAGAGCCGCGGCTTAGCAGTGTAGCGTCGAAGTTGGGAGGGGAGCCTTGGGCGCGGCGCCATACACGCAGGGTGCAGTCGCGGGAGGCGGAGAGGACGACATCGGGGGAGGGGAAGGCGACGGCTCGGACCTGGACGTTTGGTAGGTGTTAGCTGGCGTGTAAGAGAGGACAGGGAGAGCCAGGCCGTCATACGTCGGATTCGTGGCCGACCAATTGCGCCGACAGCTTGAAGTCGGCGACCATGGTTGCCTCTGCCACTCTCGTGATGAGTGTTTGTGCGTGTATATGCGGGGGAGAGTGGTGTCCGAGACGCAAGGTGGCACAGTAACAGCTCACCGGCGGCAAGTCGGTTTATGAGGATGAGAGGAGTGGAGGGGCCCGGGGGAAGGAGACTCAGGGAAGGAAAAAAGAAGAAAGAAAGCAGGAGGCTAGACAGTGACAGAAAAACAGAGCGACGGTGATGTGTAACACTCCCGAGTCTGGTTGTTCGGGCGAGGCTGCGCAGAGAAGGATGGAAGCTGGTAGACACTCAGTGGTAGTAAGGTAGTTTGGCACGTCACCAGCCACCAGCCACCTCCACCTCGGCGACCCTGCACAGTCACGGCGAAGAAGGTGGCTGTCCACTACCCCGCTCTGTGGCGGTGCGCGGAGCAACCTTCCGTTTGCGAATGAATCGCCGTTTGCGGGTTTGGAGTTTGCGCTTGCCAAATGAGACACGCGGGGTTCACAGTTGCAGTCCCAGGTGTTCCCAGTTCCAGGTCGTTCCAGTGCATGTCCCTGACTCCTCGACGCCCTGACTCCCCTGTCGTGTGCCCTCCCGTCCCCTGGGCTGGAGCCAAAATAAACCGCCCAGACCCAAACCAATCGCCAAATTTCCTCCTCATCACCATCCCGCCTCCTCCCTCTCTCTCCCCTTCTCCCCTTCTCCCTTTCTCCCTTTCTCCCTTTCTCCTTTTCCCTCTTCCTCCCTCCCTCTCCTCTCTCTGCACGGGGGGACTCTGTTTCACGACCTCGCCCACGGTGCCCCAGATCGACAAGAGGCTCTCTTTCCTCTCCTCATCCATCACTCGGCTCGCCTGCGCCGTGCTCCCTTTTCCGCTTCTCCTCCACCCCACCTGTTGCGACGACACGCGACAAACGACTCACGACTCAGCACGCCCTTGACGAAGTTTACGACCGTAACGAACAAGACCTCTATTCACGCATCGCATACATCTCCAACCGAAGCCTGCCTCGTTCCGCTGCTCCGCTACTCGGCTTGCCCTGCCCTGCGACCCCGTCTCCGACACCGCTTCTGCCACCAACCAATAGTTATATATTCACCGCAACCGATTCTTCGACCTACTCCGTCGCAATGGCCTCCGAAAACCGCCAATACGTCCCCCTGACGTGCCACGGTCACTCCCGTCCCGTCCCCCATATCTGCTTCTCGTCCCTGGAAAAGGAGGATGTCTACTACATGATCTCGGCTTGCAAAGGTTCGCCGATTGCTACGTTGTCGCATACCGCGTGCTGACCTAGCATCAGATGGAAACCCCATGCTTCGCGACGGCATCACTGGTGACTGGTATGTGCCCGCCTTTGGTCGTCTCTGCAGCCCGTCTGACACTCGATAGGATCGGCACCTTCATTGGCCACAAGGGTGCTGTCTGGCAGGCCAGGCTCAGTCCTGATGCTTCCAACGCCGCCACTGCGTCTGCCGACTTCACTGCGTAGGTTTGCATCTTACTTACCCGCCGATCCCTGCTCACACTGTCTACCAGCAAGATCTGGGATACCCACACCGGCGAGCTGCTCTATACCTTGCAGCATGACCACATCGTCCGTGCTGTCGCCTACCCCCCTGATAACTCTGACCTCGTTGCGACGGGCGGCATGGAGAAGAAGCTGCGTGTCTTCGACCTGACGGAACTTGCTGCCTCCAACCCTGGAACTCCTGCGACGATCCCTGCCTCGGCTGGTTTCGAGATTGGCGAGGGCGTGCACACGGGCTCCATCAAGTTCATCTGCTGGACTCAGGACCCTAACATCGTCGTCACGGCCTCGGACAAGACCATTCGATGGCTCGACCTGCCCAGCCGTGCCTGCATCCGCCATGAGGTCCTCGATGGCGACATCAAGTCCTGCGAGATGGTTTCGTTGGCTGCCGAGTATGCTTCTCCCGATGACATTGGTGGAGGCAAGCCAGTGCTTGCCGTGGCTGCTGGGAAGACGGTCTACTTCTGGGGAGGACCCCAGGCCATGGACGAATTCAAGCGCATCTCGCTGCCCTACACGATTGCCAGCGTAGCCCTGGACGTCAAGGGCCGCAAGTTGGTTGTTGGCGAGGAGCCCGGTACCTGGGCCAAGGTCATCCGATACGACGACGAGGTGGAGATCGACACCCACAAGGGTCACCACGGTCCTATCTGGTCGGTCGCCTTTTCCCCGGATGGGAAGCTTTACGCCACAGGTTCCGAAGATGGCACCATCAAGCTGTGGAAGAACTGCGATGGCTTCTACGGGCTCTGGCGCGGTGGAACGGAGCGTACTGCGGAATAGAGAGACACAGAACGCAGCATCGTCTCATCGACATCAGACGGGCGTGACTCCAACCATGCCGCCGGTCCCTTTACGCCACAGAGCAGCCGAGACTCCGATATGAGCTTTGAGATAGTAGGCCATTCAGCTGAGAGCTCTCTTGAGCACATGGGAACCAGCGAGGACTGCCACAACAGCGTCAACTGGAGAGTGGTCTCCGCATAGGAGACGGCTATACATGCACGATGGGCGGGAACTGCCGACTCAGGTGTTGGCGAGGAGTCAAGGAACTCATGTTTTAGACAATCACAGTCACAAGCTCATCATGGATTTAGAGGGCCGAACACCCATGGCAACAGATGGTAGATGCTACTATAACTAGTTCTCGCCTTTTAGATGCCCATACTGCAAAGTGTCAAATCAAGGTCAATTCGTTGCATCGATATGGGACTAGGTACTTACTTAGGTAGATACAAAAGCCACATGCTATACCAGTCAGTTCGTTGAACAAAGCTATGCCTTGTTCCAGAACAAACACAACCAGGTACGAACTACAGTGTATCTCCATCATTCAGCTGGAGTCAGGTTTTGTTCTTCGCTATTAGAAGCAATCAAACACGAAGGAATTTCGGAAGACTTATCGGACAATTCAGCCTGGAAATTTGGCGGAACCTGGAAATCCAGGCCGTTCATGCGCGGTGCGTTCAAGGGAGGAAGTCCGGACTGCTCAACCTGAGTCCAGAATTCATGTGGTTCGGAGGGAGTGCGGCTGGTAGATCCCGAGGGCTGATTGCATTGTAAACAGACAAAGGGCTGCCCGTCCATCCTGAGATCGGCCTTTGAGGTACTCAGCTCTGCGGATGAAATGAGAGACACGGTAGCCGAGATGTATTCACCGTTGTGGGATGAGCTTGGCTGGGAGCTCCACTGGCTCTTGTCGGACAACTCATCGTCGGCCCAACCCTCGCTTCCAGACGAATCAAGCTTCTGCATCATCTCGCCCTCATCATCGAGGTCTTTCTTGGATGATGTTTTCCTGCTACTCGTCACCTCATCCTGGCTTTCCAAGTGATGTCCATGCTTGGTGTTCTCGTAGTCCATCTGCGCGTCAATCTCGAGATACGGCATCCGGTGGAAGCGACGCTGCCGCTGCGCCATGCTATACTTACGTGCTTGCTCGCTCGTGTTCGATGTATACGGCGAGGCGTCGGTATCGTCGGGCTGTATGAGGGTGTTAGCTTCAAGCTCAGGGTTGCGCACAGGAATGACGGGGGGGTTGTTTCCTTTGGCGCGCTTGCCTTTAAAGAGGACTTTGATATTGCGAGGCATTGTGGCGGGAGGTTGGACTGAAAGGGTTCCTTGCTAGTGATTGACAACGATGGTGATTTCCCGAGTTGCTTGAAGAATTACTTAGGCGCAGTTAGTCGCGAGAAGGATGATGGATATGAGAATGAAACAGCTAGTTATGTACAAAAAGATGGTGTGAGTAAATGCAATAGCACGAATGACCTTGGACGAGATCGAGAGATTCCAGTGTTCACACCTAGAGTGTGATGGAAACTCGTCCGATGCTCGCCTGCACTTCCAACGCTGCCATCAAACACAACCTCATAACGAACAAACATGGGGTGATCCGGCCTACATGACTTGATCAGAGCTTTTGTGCTGCTGAACACGTCGTTGGTTCTGACGCAATAGTACTTGAATCTATTCTTCGTCAGGAACAATGAACAGTAGAAGACGTGGGTTCTCTACGCCGTGCCAACTACCCTACACTTCCGATCCTCGTAGCTCATGCTTGACATTTTCTCTACTCATACTTTTACTTTTTACTGTCCCGCCTTACTTCTCTACAAAGCAAAACAATCTATTCCTAACAAAGTCTTGATCAGCGCTTACACTTCGCCTGACTGAACAGCCGTTGTGGACAGCTTGAACCGAGTTGCGGGCCTTGATCTACGGCGAGACGTCTCCATTTAGACGCTGTTAGCTGTTCTCAGTCTGAACGCGGAACGCCACTAGCTTTGTCTCATCTTGGCGGCGTCTTACTTACAGGTCACTGAAATATTGCTTTTGAAAGGTTGACAATACGAAAATCCTCATGGAAAGTGGGAACTCGGGTGGAAACTCGACGTAAAAAGGATCAAGATGAAGGGAGGTGTGGATCCCTGCGGCTCCGAACCGGAGAGTCGCTTCGGGTCCCGTTGTGGGGTGAAGGCCTCGGAACGTTCCCGGCGCCTCCGCGGCAAAAAGTCCGCCTTCTTTGGGCGCCTGTCCGGCTGGGCCGCGCTGCGGGTGGAGGGGAAAGGATAGCCAAGCGACTTCAAGGAAAGATGAAGTCTGTGGGATTATTGAGACGTCGAGACATCCAGTTGGAGCGTGGGTGGGTTGAGCTTATGCGAGGTGGTTTCCGCTTCAGGAGTGGGAGGACGTGAAGCTTTGGACGGAATAGGAAGTGTTGTGGATGATCACTTTGAAAGGGTAACGGTCGTGAGCTAGCAGCGCTAACGACCGGCGCGGCTGAGACAGATGGGAAGGGAAGCCATGTCTTTGAAAGCAGTGGGTAAGATGGACTATTACTGCAGTAAATGGCTGCACGCTGTGGGAGTGAGAGATGGCGTGCCCATTCACGGTTGGATGCCATTTCTGACCCATCTGTACCACGCCGTTGGTGTCGTCCACCCAGACGCAGGGCGGGACTTGCAGCGTCTCAATGAACCATCTGACAGATCTCGACGAGGCCTAGTCTGCGGTCTGAGACCGAACCGCCCCCCTCGCGCCGATGGATGGGACACGCGTTATCGGGAGCGGCGGGATGCATCGATGCACGGAGATGGACCCAAAAGCGACGCAAAGGGAATAACGTGGAGGATCATGGACGGGGAGGAGCCGAGGGAAGGGGGGCTGTCCCCGCCGCCGTAACTTTTGTCTCGTCTTCTTTTTTTACTTTTTTATCCCCTGCCGCTCTGATCGGACAACGGCTTGACCGGTCTGGAGACTGGAGAGCTTGTTGGACCCCTAATGTCGGGGGGTTTCCTTTTTGTTGCGAGAGCTCTCACCTTTACCGAGCTGTCGGTTGTGAGGCGTCACTTTTTAACGGGCGGCGAAGGGAGGGGGGCCACTCAAATGCGCCGAGCACCTGCAGGCTGCATAGTCAGACGTGTAGGATTCTCGGAGGCATCTAGGGGGTTTATATGCTGAATGGAAAGGCGGGAAAGACACACGGGGGGTTCCTCTCGGGGTCTCGGGCTCTTGTGCGACGTAAGGGGGGAAGAAGGGAGGGCACTCCGGAAGGATCTGGCCCGCATGAAAATGCAAAGGCAAAATGGGCAGAACCCACCAAACAAGACGGCGAACTGCTCAATCACGAACGCCCGTCTGTTGTTGATTGTGTTGTTGTTGGTCCTCTCAGCTCGGTGGGTCGCCGCAGTGATTTCCTCTCCGCCGGTAAAAAGAAAAAAAAGGATGGGGTTTTTGGGAGGGACAGGGTCGACAGCTTCTTTCTCGGGTTTGTCCTTCTCGTCTCCCTCGTGGATCCGCCTAGCCACATGGATAGGCGAGGAGTATCTAGATACGGGTAACCAAGATGCGGGCGTCGAGGTGAGGGAGGCAAGTAGACAGGGGTGCGGGATGCCAAGTGGGATGCGGAAAAGGAGGACTGGCTGTATGTTGATGGCTTCAGGGACAGGGACGAGGGCGGTAATTTCGAACTGACATCATGACATGGCGCCGTCGAAGGACGACTCGTTCGATGGAGGGGTCGAAGAGGCTGCGATTCATCTCGCACGTGCCGCAGCCGCGAGGCGAGGAGGGCGAGTGGGAATGGGGGAACACTATGGGAGATAATGATGATGGGATGGATCTGCTTTACTAGAGGTTTGGGATTGGCGACCATCTCTGCCGATCGGACATGGCCGTCGCGAAGGGCTGAACGAGGCGATCATCCGTCGAATGAGGTAGCTTGAGCTTGGGCTTGAGCTTGCTTGTCCTTGCTAGGCGCGGGCCGCCACTTCAAGCTTGCTGCTGCGAATACCGCTGCGACTGTCTGTTGACCAAGGCCCTGCGCTACCGGAGTATGCTTGGCACTTCCGCGCGCAGGTCAATCCCCACATGGGCTGGAAAAGAAAGGGGACAGATGGTCAAGTTGGTTGGTCGGTCTATTTACACGAATGGACGAAAAGGGACAGCACGAAAGAGTCTAGATGGGATGGGAGATGGTGAACATCTGCCGTTGCGATATCGATGTCGATGTCGATCTGGGCAAAAGCAACCTGCACAGCGGAGATAAAAGGCAGTAAGAAAAAAAGAAAGCCCCCTCGGATATCACACCTGTCACCTCCACAGAAACAAGAAAAAGTAAGGACGACGCCGCACAGCGCAACCCAAAAGATGGAGACGGGGGTTGGTAGGTGGAAATGGGTAGCCGAACCCGGCCCGCTGCAGGGCCGTTAGGAAACGCACATGGCGGCCCTGCTCGTTCAGCTTTCAGCCGGCTGACCGGCCGCAGGACTGGTTGGTGTAGCTGGGGCGGGGGAGGGAAGAGGAGAGAGGAAGGCGAGAGGCCTAGGCTTGGAAGGGAAGGGATCGCAGGGGGTGCGTGTGTGTGTTTTGCTGGAGGATGTGACAGATGATTAGGCAGCTTGGACCATGGGGAGGCTAGAGGCTAGCTGAACGAGATTGACGACGGGATCGAAGCCAGGAGTGTGTGAGGTTGAGCTGAAGCTCGGGTAGTGACTCACGAGAGTAGGCATTGGTGTTTTGTCACTTGCTCAGACGACAGCGGCCATGCTCGGAACTACACGCTGGACAACGGACATTCACGACAACAAAGAACCCGTAGATGACACGGCTCCCACGCGGGTTGGCCCATCGTCGCCCAATTCCGCCGCACAATGGGCACATTCCCTCCTCAGTCTGAGACGCCGTTCCCGTCCCGTCGTCCGCTACCCGCCCCCCCCCCCATTCCCGGAACTATTTTCAGGGAACACAGCGTCACAGGTCGGGATGGAAGCGCGGGAATATCGAATGGAAGCATCGTGGAACGGAACTAGGCCATGGGACACAAATGGCACTGCAGGGCAAAGAATGGCACTATGGGAGAAATGGCCATATGGACCACAATGGCACTATGGCACTCTAAGATACCGGTCACCGTCACCGTCACCGCCGGGGCAGCAGGCGAGAGCCGCCGCCGTTGCAGAGGCTCAGCAGACCCCGAGAGAGAGAGTCGTGTCGTGGGCCGAGACGGGAGCCCGTTTGCGTCGGGACGGTGGACGATAATTTCTCGAGATGGCCGCGAGGTACCGTCGCATAGCATCTTGTCTGCGGAGGTGACCTGGCGTCTAACCAAGCGGGAAATTCTCGCGGGGCCGTTCGCTGGCCCGTCCGTCCCGGCCCTCTCCGCTCACGCGTTTTCCGGGTGGTGCGCGGGCGCGGCGCGTGGGCGATGGGGTTTTAGCTGGCCATGGCACGAAATGGGCTGTTTGGCCGCGCATCAGGCCACTTTTGACACATGTCGTCGAGCGGCCGGGGGAGGGCACCGGGGCGTTTTAGAAGATGCTGTACTACAGCGGGCCACAACGCTGCACTGCCTTACATACTGCTACTACCTACAGTGGAGAGAAGGCTGCTGGCTACCTACAGTGAAGGAGTGTCTCCATTCGCGACCAGCGTCCCGGTGTCGTGACGAACCCGCGGTGCTGGGCTGTTTGCCCGGAGCAGGGACGGACGTGGGGGGGGACTGGAGGATCCCAAGATGCTGCTGGGCGGTGCGCTGTAGTTTTTCCGATGGGGAGTTTCAGTGTTTTGCACTAACGTAGGTAATTAATTAGTCTTTTGCTAGATCGAAGTGTCTTTGCGATGCGAATAAGGTGCGCATCTAGGTTCGATGGTCGTGGCGATGAGACAATGGCCGTTTTTGGACTTCAATGGGCCAGCCGGCGATTTCGAGATCTTGCCTCGGCCATAATCACAGGCGTCCTGATTGGCCATCGAGTGTTAATTATCCAGTCTGTTTCCTCTCCGGGGGACGACGCTCACTGTTCATTATTCCCATTTGTGTGGTCCCTCCTCCCCCCCCCCTCTGCATGACTTGCAGCAAGACCCAGAACCTGGATCTACCGTGTCGTGTACTCTCGCTCCCCGGTAGGCAGTCTGCCGGGGTGGGAAGGGAAATCTCGATGGCCTTGTGGAGGCGGTCAGTTTGGGGCGGCGAGTGCGGCATGATGGGCAGTTTCTGCGGCGGACGGCGGAGGCGCTTGGCCGCTGGGTGTCGGTGGGATGGTTACTCGGGGATTTGTGTTGTCAAGTTCAATTGTATAAGCGGAGTCTTGGGAAGGGTCCCCGGGTATAGTGTATGCTCGGGTTGCGTGTGGGGGGCGAGGTTGAAGGTTAGATGAATAGGAATGCGTGTAAGAAGAGGCATTGTGGTTGATCAGGTTATTGCTTGAAGTGTGTGTTTCCGGGCCGGCTATCATGGTCATTCACCGCTATGGCTGTGTTACTGGTTCGTCGGTGTCGGCGGAATGTCATGAGAAGGCATGGCTGACCCGGTGCTGCGCTGTAGTCATCGTGGCCGGCGATGGGGCCTCGAGACCATGGCCGCGGGGAGCCAAGTCCGTAGTCTAATCCGTGTAGATTCCATTGCGGGAATGTCTGTAATTGGCCCGGGCTGGTGCTGCTAGTTGGTGTCAAGCGCACGTTCAGGTACGGAGACGGCCCCGTGTGAAAGGAGGCCAAGGCGTGTTGTGTTGTACAAGAAAGAGGACCTAACTGAGTAGGAGGAAGAATGGAAGAGGAACAACCCGCAATATGAATAAAAGTACGCCTAGCTACGATGTTAAGCGACTGTGATAATCTCCTGTTAAAAAAAGGAAAAGTAAACAAGAAAAAGAAGGCCATCGATGATGATCATGTCCTTCTTCCCCCCCTGGAAACAAAGAAAGCATCGCATGGCATATCACATCACGGCCGTTGAACTGGGCGGCGCTCTCCACTGCACAAGGCGCGGCGATGCCGTGCACAAAGGACAACGGACACGGGCGGGGGAGAGCGAGGATGCACGGAAAGCGTGCAGCTGTCAATCGCCGGGCCTGCAAGAATGATCCCTGCGAGAGGTGGGAGGGGGGCAGCCAGCCATGAGGATGGAATGGGTGAATTGTTGGTTTATGCTTTTCTTGGTAATGATGGCGAACCAACGAGAAGTCGAGATAATGGATAATGCGAAAGGACTGTGAATAATGAATGACTGGTATAAAACACGATTAATTAATTCACTATATGGGCTGAGAGGCAGGCAATGCGACGTTGGTTGTCTTGTGGTGTAAATAACCCACGGTGACATCCACCGCATTGGAGCTCTCTCATGCTCATCGACGATCCGACCTGGCAGCAAAACAGCCGAATGGACCCTAGAAGCAGAAAAACACACCATGGACTGGATCAATTTGCCCATGCCATGTCAAGATTCCCATGGCCCATGCTGTGCGTGTGTGTGTGTGTGTTGTGCCCCCATGTTCCGCCCACATGGATGCAGCATCCATCCAAAACCCACAGTGGAAAGATGCACACCCTCACACACCCAACGGCGCCGGCTTCTGGGCTTGTTCCCGTCGGCTCCGCGGTATCTACGCTTGTGCGCTCTGGCACGCACCGACCGACGCCTTCACGTAGAGCAGAGGCAGAGGCACAAGCAGAGCGAGGGAGTGGGAGAGAGAGGGAGACTGACAGAGAGAGAGGCCAGCGACGACGACGACAACAACGGATAAACGAGAAACCCCGAAAATCCCCACGACAACGCCGTACATGCCGACCCAGACAAGACAATGCATCTACGTACGCTACACACCTCCTCTTCTCTCTCCTCGCTCTTCCATCCTCACACACCCACACCCACACACCCACCCACCCCCGGCAGCCCAAAGAACAGAAGAAAAAAAAAAAACCACGCCAAGCTCGGCACCCCCCGCCCCCGTCGACCGGCCTGTCATACGACGGCGGAGCAGATTCATCGGGCGCTCTCGCTGCTCACTCACCTTGGGAGCGAGCAAGCAAGCTCGACAACCAGCGAGGCCATTCAGCTTGGCATGCCGGGGGGGATGGGTCCTTCTCACTTGCTGTGGCCCAAGCTATATATCGCTCGCCCCGTCTCGCCATCTGAGTGTCTGCCCATCCAACCCGCTGGTGGCCATGCACTGATTGAACCATTCAATACATCACTCGAGACTCTCCCCACCATCGCCCGCACCACGCACCACCGACCGTCTGATATTCCAACCGCTTGGGACTCCCTTTTTCCTCCCTCTCACCACTGAACCACTTCACCACCCCAACTGCCACCGCCCGTGGCCTACCTTACCTACTTCCTCAACGACACCGACGACCACGACAACAATAGAATTTCCCGTCTTCCCCATCTCAGTCGTCTCATCGTCTCATCCCATCATCATCATCATCTTCCTCCTCCTCCTCCTCCTCCTCCATCCAGCTCTAATCGCCTATTCCGCCGAGCCGAACATCCTCACACCCCCTTCTATCGCCAATCCAACTCACACCCCCCTTCTCTCAACTCTCAGACATCACCAACAACTACTCGTCTGCACTCATATCGTTGCATACGTCCACCCCCCTTGCTCGCCTCTACACATCTGAGCATCTGAGCATCTGAACATCAATCGACACATCTCAGTCAACCATCGTCCTAACTCTCGACACAATGGCCGACGTATCATTCGACTATTTTGACCACCCCCAGCAGAGGAAACAGGTATGCTCCCAACCATTCACTATCCGTCTGAAACCAATCCCCTTCCTGCGCTCTGCTGCACTCTGCACTCTCCTGCCCATTCACATGCCCCTCACATACCCCGTCGCGCATCTCATTCAGCGATCCCATCCCCATTCTGGCTTGTGCCGTTGCCCACGACCCCCCCTGTCCGTCTCTCCAACTTGCATTCTGGGGCCTCGTTTTTATGGCACACATATGTTCCCCTCCTCCCCCCCTCACCTCACACCTCACCTCACTCTTCTTCTTCGGGCTCTGAGCAACCACTCAAATCTATCCAATCTTGACTATCCGTCTTGACTATCGACCATCTCGTCTGAACTCTCCCGTCTTGCCTATCCCGTCTTCCCATTCTTATTAGCACGTCAACCCACCCGTCTGACAACCCTATCCTGTCCGTCCTATCCATCTCTATCCAATCCTCCTCAATCCCACCTATCCAGCCTTCTATCTGCACCCACCCGTCATCCCCACCACCTTTCCTACCATACACACTACCACCCACTCCACAAGCCACACACACCTTATACAAACTACCTACATACATTGCTTCGCTTCGTACCTCTTTAGCTGTCACGGCCTAACACCCCCCGCAGAATCTGGGCCTTCCCATCTCGCTGTACGACCCCGCCGACTTCAGCGGTGATTCGTCTCACTCTCCCGATTCTCCTCTCTCTCCCGTCTTCACCAACCCCTATCAGCTTCCCGTCGCCAACGAGTGGGTCAGCTGGGACGACAAGGCCACTCTATCTCCTGATCTCGACGCGCTTCCCAAGCAGGAACCCTTTGAAGGCATTGATCTCTCCACTATCCCCTCCCGGAACAACATGGAGCTCAGCCCCGCCATCAACCCCCACGACCTCGCCGGTACTATTCCGGACGCCGTGCCATTTGGCCGAGTTGGCCTGAACGACATCGACACTCAACCTCTCTTCCAAACTCCCATGTCTTCCATCTCTCCTCAGCCTCATCAACTTCAGAACAACATCATGTCCAACGCTGCCTCCAACCCCATGACCTCGGCCAACATGGCCGCCAAGGACGCCCGCAACCGATATCCTTCGCGGAAACGCAAGTCCTCCGGCTCGGGCAGCGCCTCTTCGCGCTCGTCTACCTCGCCCCCTCCTGCAACTCGCCGCCACTGCTCACCTCCCAAGAAGACGGCCCACAACATGATTGAGAAGCGTTATCGAACAAACCTGAACGACAAGATCGCCGCCCTTCGCGACTCCGTCCCAGCCCTTCGCGTCATGGTCCACCGGTTAGAGCAGCAGGCCCCCGAAGGTGTTGAGGATGAGCTCTGTGAGGAAGATCTCGGCGGCCTCGCTCCCGCCCACAAGCTCAACAAAGCTACCATCCTCAGCAAAGCTACCGAGTACATTGCTCATCTCGAGAAGCAGAACAAGGGTCTCGCTCGGGAAAACAACCAACTCAGGAATCGCGTTGAGGGATTCGAGATGTTGGTCATGAGCCGAGATCAGGCGCCACCTCCAGGTGTCTGGGCATAGACTGTCCTGGCCTTGATAGGGCATTGCATACTCCCGCGTTATGAATAATGATATCCTGGGAGTTTTCTGGCGCACAAGAGGAACGGAGGAGAATCTGCAATTTACACAATATTGGCGCACGGAAAGGCGTTTGCCCACGGGCCTTGGAAATTACAACTTTTGGGAAGGAATTTCGTCTTATAGCTCAAACCAATCTCCAATACAAATCTTTAATTTTTGGTTGTTCGAGGATCTTTGAAATTCGATTTACGCTTGGTTCCCCTGTGAGATGCCTTTTGAAATCCTACAAGCAACTTCATTATCATTGCAACTACTGGACCAAAATTGACGAATTGTGATAATACCAGCAACTTCACTGCTCACTGAGTCTCGATAGACCTGTGATCTCCCGGAGATTTGACATCCCCTCGCGCCCCGAATAGCAGTCAACGAAGCAGACGACATCGGCGCCGGTAAGGCTGCGCCTCGCATGGCAGACCGTATGTCAGCCACAGCACCTGGCGTGATGGAGGGTCCAAGGCCGGGTTGACGTCAGACCACCATGGGCCGGCGCGCTCAGGCGGTAGTGTGGGCCACCGGGCCCCGGAGGTCTGGATCGTTCCACTTCTCGGCGAGACGGTTTGTTCGGCGTGTTGTGGGTTGGTGAAATGAATGGTTGGGGATTTTGGGAGAGGGTCATGGGGCTTCGTTTTTGGGAATGGGGTGAGGTCGTTCTAGGATGGGGGGTTTTTGGTAAATGGGGGGTGTTGTGTAAGAGACGAGGGAAAGGGGGATGGATGGATATTGAATACGGGTTGGGAGACGGAGATGCGGTGGCTTTGGATGGTGGTGGAGTCGAAATAGGATATACGTAAAGGCACGTAAAGGCTTGGTTTATGAATAACTTATTAGGGAAGTTGGTGATTGGATGGTGAGAGAAAGTAGTGTAGAGTTGGGTCTGATTTAATGCAATGAAACACACACGCTGCTGTTGCTCGTTAATTTATTCGTACACGCTTTCATGGCAACCACAATTACTTGACACCAAAGAGCACATATGGGCTACTGCACAACGAAACGTTATGGGGTTGGAAACATGAGTTATCGAATTCGACAAAATCGATGTGTTGGAAAGGTTACATGAAATCCGCCCTGATGCGTGCATTGAGGCCACCCACAGCTAATGCCAGATGATGCATGGCTGTTAGTGTGACGGCCTGCGGGTGCCCGAGGTCCTGGTGCCTTGGTGCCTGACGCCACGACGACCGTTCAGTCGATGTGCAGCAGCCTGTAGGGAAGCAATGGTTGAGTTGCAGCCTACTGGGGGTTCGCGTTTGGGCGAGGTTGGGTGCGGTAGTTGGACGAGGAGAGAATTGCATGTGATTCTGGTGAGTGGAGGCGGTTCGGCAGTGGGCGGCATCGCTTATCGATTCTGGAGGATTGCTGGCGAGATTGGCTGGTGGTATTCCGAGTGGAGCTGGCAAGGCCGTACTATTTCCTCGGGATGATGCATTTGTGAGGCTGTTCATTATTGTCTATAGTTTTTGGTGGGAATGCTAGACGCGAGAAGTAAATACTTGGTTTGACCGTGTCGTTTCCTAAAGTCGAATCTCAACGAGGGGAGAGAGAAGAGGATGATGGTCTGTCGCCCGTGCATTTCGCGGGGCAGAATTATTGATTCCCCCTGCTGCAGTAGTAGTTCTGCAGGGCGGACAACAACACGGCCAGACAAGCGCACTGTAAGAAGTGACAAAGATGCAGAGCCGGCAGCCTGGCACGCCGACGCGGAATTTGGCCTAGCTTTGGACTCTCTTTCCCCCCCGTTGCCAGACGGAGTATGGAAGCCAGCCAGCCAGCCAGCCAGCCAAAAAAAAAGGAGTAAAAAAACCATACATAGCGGCAAGGCGCACTCCAAACAGAAAGACGGGATCGACGCAGGGGTGTTTCTGGGTTTTTGGCGTGGGCTCCCTCGCACTAGGCCGCGCCGGACCAAGGCGTCCTGGGGGAGACGAACTAACTTGGGACGAGGTTTGTTTGGGTTTGAGGGGAGACGAAGACGAGCCAATTATCTTGTGGCTGTGAGGCTTGTTTGTGGTGTTCCGTGGTTGGAGTGATGACTCAGGCCGAGATGTTTGGCTGAGCCTATGACGGCGATCCAGGCATCTGTTTGAGGCAGCAGTGGTACAGTACAGGCAGCAATCATGATCATCAAGGCATTTTAGCATCACACATTCTCCTCTTCTCTCTACCTCGCTACACCAATTCGTCAATCGACCACACGCAGATCATCCATTTTCACCACTTGGCTGTTGAATTCAGCCCTGGAATCTTAGTTCGGCGGTCGCTCCGCCACCCTCAGCCGCACTAATTAAGCAAGTCACGACGACGACGACGGATTGCTTTGGCGCAACAGCAACAGCAACCGCAATCAGCCAGCGATACACGTGGGATTGACTATATCAACCACGTCCGCCGCCGCTCTTTCGGATTCTCAATCTTCAACCACACATCAACATCGCTCTGGATCGATACCCGCATCTGTGAATCCACTGCGCATATTCACTCCAGCGACGCAGCTGGATCTCTGCTGTTGAGACTCTTCTACAGGACGTCGCATCATACCCATCAACGCTTTTTCTTGCGAATCTCCCCTCAATAACCGCCATAATGTTTTATCAACCCCCCAACATGCCCCTGCCCTTTTGCGGATGCTTCGTCATTGTCGAACACGTCCGCAAGTATCTCCCCCAGGTCAAGGTCCACGCCCACACAACCATCCTCGACACCACATCCCGAACAACCCTCACCCAGACCTTTGCCAACCCCAACAAGGACAGCGCCCTCGAAGAGATCAACTACGTCTTCCCCCTCTATGATGGGGTCTCCGTTGTCGCCTTCACTTGCACCGTGGGTGGCCGTGTGATCAAGGGCGTCGTCAAGGAGCGTCAAAAGGCTAAAAAGGTCTACGACGAGGCGACTGCCCGTGGCGAGACGGCTGCTTTGCTGGAGCAATCGTTTGAGGCCGCTGATGTCTTCACAAGCACTATTGGCAACGTGCCCGCCGGCGAGAAGATCAAGGTCGACATTATCTACCTCGGCGAGCTCAAGCATGATGCTGAGGTCGACGGCGTCCGCTTCACCATCCCTACCCACATCGTCCCTCGCTACGGCTCTGCTGAGAGCCTAGCCACCGCCAACATATGGTACGAGGACGATGGCATTTCCATTACCGTCGATGCCGAGATGCCTGATGGTTCTGCCATCAAGTCTATCCAGTCGCCCTCTCACCCCATCTCTGTCAGCATTGGCACCACTTCCACAGCTGCCTCTGCAGAACCTTCACTGCGAAAGGCATCTGCCACGCTGTCACAGGGGTCCGCCAACCTGGACAAGGACTTCATCGTTCAGGTTGTTGCCACCAAACTTGGAGAGCCGGCCGCGTTCGTCGAGACACACCCGACCATCCCCAACCAGCGCGCCCTCATGGCTACGCTGGTGCCCAAGTTCAAGTTGCCCGCCGAAAAGCCCGAGATCGTCTTTATTTGTGACCGCAGCGGCAGCATGGGTGGCAACATCTCCAACCTCGTCGATGCACTCCACATCTTCCTCAAGTCCCTCCCAGTTGGCGTCAAGTTCAACATTTGCAGTTTCGGATCCAAGTTCGATTTCCTCTGGTCCAAGTCTACTACTTACAGCCAAGAATCTCTGGACAAGGCTGTCCGCCATGTCAAGGGCTTCAGCGCTAACTACGGTGGTACCGAGATGGTGGAGCCTCTCAAGGCGACGTTTGACCGACGATACAAGGACATGAACCTCGAGGTCTTCCTCTTGACTGACGGCGAAATCTGGGACCAGCATCGTCTCTTTGAGCTCGTCAATACAAAGGTCGCCGAGACCAAGGGCGCCGTCCGTGTATTTACCCTTGGCGTAGGATCTGGCGCGAGTACTTCCCTGATTGAGGGAGTTGCCCGTGCTGGCAACGGCTTTTCGCAGACGGTTGGCGACGACGAGAAGATGGACAAGAAGGTAGTCCGCATGCTGAAGGGTGCTTTGTTTCCTCACATTACCGACTACAGCCTCGAGATCAAGTACGAAAAGTCTGATACTACGACTGAGAAAGACGACGATGACTTCGAGGTGATTGAGAAGGTCATGGATGCCCTCAGTATCAAGACCCTTGTTGAGAAAGAGGATGAGGAGAAGCCCGAGGAGAAGCCCAAGGAGAAGATTTCGCTCTTCGATAGCAAGGTTGATGACGACGACGACGTCGATATGGCCGACGCCCCTGACGTCGACACCAAGTATGACCATCTCCCAACCATCGCTGTCCCTCGCTACCTCCAGACTCCGTTCGCGATCCCGCCCCTCTTCCCCTTCAACCGAACCACCGTCTACGTTCTGCTCTCGGACTCTACCCCGGAGCAGAAGCCCAAGTCGGTCATCCTAAAGGGCACGTCCAACCACGGGCCCCTGGAGCTCGAGATCCCGATCATCAACCTGGCTGAAAAGGCTACCACGATCCACCAGCTTGCCGCTCGCAACGAGGTTAAGGAGCTCGAGGAGGGCCGGGGCTGGATCTCCCATGCCAATGATGACAGTGGGAAGCTCCTGAAGGAGAAGCACGAGGGCCGCTTCTCCGATCTGGTGGAGCGCGAGGCCGTCAGGCTTGGTGTCGAGTACCAGGTCGGCGGAAAGTGGTGCTCATTTGTGGCTGTCGAAGTGACTGACGGAAAGTCGGGGGAGAACGACAAGGACCTGGATGAGTTTGCCGTTAACCGCGCAGATCAAGAAGGCCGGCGTTTTTCCATCAACAGAGTCCTCGCACGAGGCCAAGCGATGAACAGTCTCGTCGATAAGTCTGGTTCTTTGTCCGCACAGTCTCAGATGTTTTACACTACCTCGAAGGCTCGTAAGTCTAAGGGGAGTGTGTTTGGTAGCGTGAGCGGTGCTTTTAGTGCGGTTGGCGGCCTGTTTGGCTCAACTGACACCAGGTGCCTCTCAAGTCCTCAATCCAAAGCCTCGAGCGCATTTGGGTCACCTCCACCTCCGCCTAGAACGGGATTTGGAGGCATGTTTGGTGGAGGCGGGGGTGGTAGGGGTGGTGCGTTGTTCGGCAGCAGCGCGCCGGCGCCGGCACCAGGCGCTGCCCCAGGTACATCTTCGCTATTCGGGGCCGGACCCTTTGCGCCCGGTGCGCCGTCGTCGACAAAAGAGTCTCTCCCGGTTTCAGCATCGTTGTTTGGAGCTGCGCCAGCAGCGGCACCGGCCTCAGTGTTCGAGCGATCCGCGTCGCTCTCGGCCGACGGCTTGGCAGGCCTCTCTGCTGCACCAACCCGCCACCGGACAGACGTAGCGGAAAGTGCCCAGAACGAATCCTCGGATGGTGAAGACGAAGGTTTCGGGCTGTTTGATGATGGTGTAGCACCAGTAGCAGCCCCGGTAAAGGAGAAGAAGAAGAAGAAGAAGAAGAGCCTGTTCTCGTCTAGCGACTCATCTACTTCTGTAGCCGACCCTTCCAACCCCCTTCAGGCTCTCACCGACCTCCAGACCTTTGTCGGGACTTGGACCTGGAGTGAGACGCTCGAGAAGGTCCTTGGCTTCACCAAGGCGGATGCATCTAAACTGAGTCTGCCGACCGCCGTGGCAAGCCACTCTGACCGACATACCATCCTGGCCACCGCGTGTGCGGCTCTGTACTACAAGAAGAACCTGAAGGCGGACAAGGACAGCTGGGAGATGCTGGTGGAGAAGGCCGAGTCTTGGCTGGAGGAGCAGCTTGGTGGAGACGTGGAGGAGCTTGAGAAGGTCATTGAGGGTCTCTTCTAAGGATAAGGCTTTTCGACTGTGGATGGATGTACGTTAATGACGGGTGGAAAACTGGAGTTGGATCGGACTTTCAGTGGAAGGATGAGTCCGAGGCAACACTGGGGCTGGATGAAGAAATACTAAACAGAATGACAAAGTGTGTTAAATTCACTTGCAGCGACTGTAGATGATGAGTCGTCGCCTCTCGTTAGGTTCGATAGTTAGGAAAGCATTCTGCTTATGAAATGCAAATTAAACCAATCAAATCAAATTCCCTATAGCTGAAGTATCAAGATCTTGCCAAGAAACGATTATACTAAGAGCACGATGGATAAAAGAATAACCGTAGCATACATGTCACGCCCAACTAGCAAGTTCAAAGAGCCCGCAGAGCTGAGCGGTACCTTCTGGTCCTCATCTCCGTTTCCAGACCAGACCGTATCATTCCACTCTTGGTACGTCAAGCTCTCGTTCAATCGTAGCCGAAGGTTGAAATCCTCGGCGGTCACTTCCTCGCTCGTCTCCTTGCCATCCCAGCAGTGCCTGTCGAAGCATTCCGTACATTGGGGAGGCATGTCCATGCCCACACGTTTCAAGGCCCCGCTGACAGCTGCACAGGCTAAACAGACGGGCCAGTTCTCGTCGAACATGCCGTTTCCGTACGTTGCCAGCTGAAACGCGTTCTCGAGCGTCAGGTCGAGCTCGTTGTCGGTGAACGAGTCCTTTCGGTATGAGAAGTTCGAGTAGCTGGACCACGGGGAGTTTGGGAGGTAGAGCACGAGCGGCGCGCCGGCCGTGGCGTTGCAGCCAAAGAATGTAGGTTGGCTGGTGAAGTTTTGAGTCACCATTGTGGCAACGTCCGGTATGTCAGGGAAGGGAATGTTACCCTCTGAGGCAGATAGAGCCGTGTCTGGAGGCAAGTTAGTTCAAGATTCTCGGTGCTGTTGTGACAAATCATACTGATGAGGTTCGTGCCGTTCACCCAGTAGTTGGGTGCATCAGACGAAGCTTCGTACACGATGATGAAATCAACTTCGCGGTCAGGAATGATGAGGGGGCGGATTGGATTGGTTTCGCCTGTGAGACTCCCGTCGATCTATGAGCTGCAATTAGACAAGCGGTTCGAGCGTTTTATGTCTGACTCACAAGTAGAAGCTCGGATATCCCACTCATCGCGTCGTTGTAATTCTCAAAGGGGTTCGGGTACGTTGCCCAAAGAGACTCGTTGAACGTCTGTTCAAAATTCGAGGCCGTCTCGTTGACAAGCTGCACGAGTGGATTTTGCTCTTGATCGGAGGGTATAGGGATATCATTTGACTGGTCCGACGATTTCTGTCGAGCATCCAGTCCGCGCTTTGCAAAGGTGGGAATGCCGTAGAAGTCATCAATGAACCAAGAATTGAACGCATCAGTTGTCGAGCCTTGGATGAAAGTGAACTTGTCAAATCCCTGCACACATTGACTCTTGTTCTGCGTTTCGCCGCCGGACATGGCCGTCCCCAGCCACTCGGTGGGCATGAACGCCTGCACCCTCCCGCCAAGCCAGCTCCCGAACTCGAACGGGGTGACTTCATACGACGTGAGGTTGAAGCCGTTGGTTGCGTTGTTCCCGGGATACATCAGCTTGCCGATTTCCGGTGACTGGCCGGGGATGACCTCGGCGAGGACCATGATGGGCATCGGCGCATTGCCAAGCGCAAATGCGCCCCCGGGAAGAGCAACGTCGGAGTAATTGCTGTATACCTTGTCCTCGGGAAGCCAGGTGCCCCAGAATTGGCCGAAGATGTCGGCCACGGAGACGGGGAAGCCGGCTTCTGCCTTTGCGCCGGCGTTCTCAAAGATGGTCTCGAAGAATTCGGTGTCGTTCCCCGTCGGACCCTGGGCGTACGGGAGGGAGAAGTCGATTGCTTTGCGGATTCCATCGGTCGAGCTGAAATTAGTTGCCGCGCTTTTTGAACGTTAGTGGCATTACACGGGTCGTAAGAGCTGGAAGACGTCTTACATGGTGCCGACTGTCACGGCGCCACCTCCGCTAAGGCCCGTGATGTAGGACAGGATCTGCGTGAGCCCGCCGGTGCGTGCTTTTCTCGCGGGGGAGTATCGGGCATCGAACGCCTGCCAGATGCCAAGGCCTCCGATGCCAGATTGCGTGCCGCCGCCGGAGACAGAGAGGCCGACGACGGGGAAGTTGGTGGCGTTGAGCTGCTGTATGAAGTTGGGGACGTCGAGGTCGGGAATGTCCACGAGCTCTAGGTAGTCGCGAAGGTCAGGGATGATTTGCTGGCTTCTGGAATCGCGCCATGAGCGCTCGGCTTTGGAGAGGCCCTAGACCAGTTAGTGGGCTTGCGTGGAGGAGATGGGCTGAACGTACGTCGGATGCATCTCTGACGGTCAAGTCTCGTGGACACTTGGTGTAAACGGGGGCATATGGATCCGCCTCGGTTTGGCTTTGTGCTTGAGCGGGTATGGCGTTGAGTGCGAGGCAGGCGGTGATGAGGGACACTGGCTGGGAATATGGTAGATGCATGATCGCTGAAGTTGGGAGTCTTCTTCGCGGTATGGGCTGAAAATTCGATAAACTGTCTTTTGGGCAGATGACACTCCTTAGATGGCACCCTATATATATTCAAGCTGGTATAAAGCATAATTGCTTTCGAGGAAGCGGGCGGGAATCCCCGTCCCGAACACCCCGAACGGATGAGGCCGTGACAGAAAGAGGATCCGGAACAGCTTCAAAAGTCAATTACATTCCATGACGCAGTGCCCACAAACAAACCATCGAGAGGCGGCACTAGGTACAGGAGATCGAGCTTCGAAACATGTGACGAATGCTTAGGTTGGTAAAGACGGCGGCCCATAGGCGTGCTCTTCCCCAGGGAGTGGCGAGTCGCTTGCGGCGAGTTACCCAGGAGGCGTAAAGTTAATTCAGATTGAGCCGGATATGTTCGGGGTATGATATAAGTGGCGGATGGGAATCTTTGCGGCATGACCGAAGAGATCAATTTGACCACCCCAAAACAAACTGCCTCCCTAATATTCAAAGTCATATAAAAGCTTAGTCAATCCATCTCTATTCCTCCAGAACTAACCACCGAGCAAGCAAAGAAAGAAGGGAGAATCCAGCGGCGCAAAGCCCTCCATCCCACTTCCAATCCCAGATATAAACCCTGCGAGCCTTTCAGCCTTGCAGGTAAGCAATAAGATCAGGCTGAGACATTCCTAAGTGATTTCAGAAACTAGCAGGAAGCCGTGCGGCTGACCTGGCACCCTGGCCTTCTTTGTTTTAGGCGGGGTTGGTTAACTACCTAGCTATGTAGTTTGTTTCGCCAAGTCCGTTTACTCATGGACAGGACAAAGGGAGAACCAACTTATGAAACAGTAGCAGGCGGCCCTGTCGGGGTTTGCTTCGTAGCTACATGATCAAAACTGACATGTTGGTTTTCACCTGTATTTCATCAGATGCCTAGACGCAAACTACCCAGGGGAAATTCGTAAGCTGTTTCCAAAACGACGCGGCTTGACAATCTGTCTGAAGTCTTGCAGCTACGGCTATCTTTATCCCTGGTCGAGAGCCCCTTCAATGTTTGATGGCGACGTTACCGCAAGGGCGAAGAAGCTACCAACCCGATGCCACGATTTCAGTGCTCTCTACTTGGCATGTGACCTACAAAAATGCGAGGAGCTTGACAAGGCAGTAAGGCGGAAACGGTTGTGCTGGCCCCTTTTCTAATGTGACCGGGTTGGAGAGCAGACGAATGATGAGTTGTTTCGACTGCCGTGCTTCAGACCTGATGATCTATCGCATCATTCTGTATCCGGTTCCCTGTCAGGTTCTGGGCATGGCACACTGAAGTTGGGAGATTACGTGTCCGACCTCAATGTCCCTGGAGACGACATTGGCTTGACTGTGTTTCATTCCATACGTTCGTATCTATGAAATTGGGTATATATCTTAACATGCTCTAGGGACATTGTAATCGACTACATGAACTCCGCTTTTTTTCCAGATTTATATACTTTGAAGGTGACCGAGAATGGCGACGGCAATGGCGGTGAAGACGATCCAAGTGCTGGGAGAGATGCTGCTGCCGAGTCCTTCGACGGCGGACGTAACAACGGCGACGCCGGACGAAGTGGGAGTGGTGCCGGAGCCGTTACTGGCAGACTCGGTCGCGGCCGAGGACCCGGAGGTCGTGACAACGGAGACGGTCGTGGCGGTGTTTGAGTCTGAGGCGGAAGTCGTCTTGGAGGAGCTCTTGCTGGAAGACGACGAGTCCAAGTCCGAGTCGTCGCTCTCGTTGATCTCGATGCTGGAGTAGTCGCCCGTCTGGTCGCTGTAGGTGTAGCTCGCGCCGGTATTGAAGTTCTCCACCTTGACGCTCTCCACCGTCATGGTAAACGGGCCGTCGTCGTAGTCCGTGTCGCCGCCGGCCCACTCGATGGTGCCCTCGGAGTTGGTGCTGTCGCCGCCGGCCCAGATGCCCAGCTTGACACGCATAGGCGTCTGCGGATACTGGGCGCCGCTGTCGGCGTCGGCGTAGTTCAGCGTGCGCACCGCGGTGCCGTCGACGTACCACACGCATGAGGCCTCGGTCCAGTACACGGTGTAGTTGTGGCTGGTGGCCTGCGTGTCCGTCACGGCGACGGTGGTGTCGCGGTCGGTCGAGGTGGTGTCGCCTTTGCCGAAGTAGTTGGTCTGGACTTCGTCTGCGGATCCGCCGAGCCATTCCCAGTCGCTGTTTGTTATTAGAGGATGATTATGTGACGGCTATTGATTGGAGGACTTACATCTCGTCGAGGTCATCCGAGAGCAGGACGGCGCAAGACACGATGCCGGTTCCTGAGGCGGCCTTCATGTGCACCTCAACACGGCCGAAAAAGATGTACCATTGCGTCTGGATAGTCGGGGCATCACCCTGCGACGTGATGGTAAACTCGGCGCCGTTGTCGGTGTAGTCGACGTCGCCGGAGCCAACCGACTCCCAGTTGTCCGTGTCGGCGCCGGAGGTGAAGTCGACGGAGTAAGTCGAGGACGAAAGAGCAGTGTCGGAGTCACAGTTGGCTACAGCAAACAAATGTCAACTGGGTATCCCAGACAGCGGATGCAAAGAACATGGGGCCACTCGACTTACTTTCGTTCGTAGGGTTGCAGTCGCTGTAGGTCTGAGCAGCAGCCCCGGTCAACAAGGCCGCCACGAAAGCGAGCGGATAGTGCTTGAGCATTGTGATTCTTGAAAAAAAAAAAAAAAAAAAAGGAGATATACAAGCGAGAGTAGGAAATTGGTATGAAGGGAAACGAGACACGAATAGGGCAAAAAAAGGAGATGGATATTATAGGCAAAGACTTGAGATGAGAAAAGGAAGACGCATATCAGCAAGTTCACGGCCGGGCCACGACGACAGAGCGTACGCGGACGGTGTCGTAACCCGGCAGTGCGGATGAAGCCATTTGTGGGGATCCGCGCAGGGACGACGCGTAGTGATGTGGAACCGCAACGTCCCCTTTCTTTCTTGTCATTGATGCAGAAAAGAGGGAAAAGAGGCCTCTTCGACGTCCATTGACCTGGTTTGATGGTGACTGTGGTGGTATTGGCGCCGTGACAGCCGCGGCGCGCCAATCTTGGCATCGCATCGCATTGGGTGGTGTTCCTGGCTACCGTTACACTTAGCCCGCTGAGCTCGATTCATTGATTCATCCCGTGTTGACCGTCACGGATTCGGCTTGTAAGTTCTCTCTGCAGTCTATTGCCTATCTCCTCCAGCAGTTGGATCTCTTCGGGCGTGATGTAGATGTGACTGGGCAGCACAAGCTGGCCCGGCCGGATAATGACCTCTTGACTCCCATACTCCTCCTGCGGCTCGTCATCGTTCCTGGTGCGCTCGCTGCCATCGTCATCAGTTCTCATCTCCTCGACGACGGCGCCCTTGCTCTCCTCGTCCGACTCCGGGGCCGCGCGCTGGTGGCGCAGGTCCTCGGGGGTCCACCAATACGAGGGAAACGTGCGTTGGACGTTGTTGACCAGCAGGGCGACGGCGAACATGACGCCGCAGTTGAGCATGACGACGGGCACGAAGAACCAGCCCAAGTGTAGGATCTGGTCGTCCACCACGGCCAGCAGCGCCGTGGCGCCGGCCGGCGGGTGCACCGTCTTGGTCAGCGCCATGACGGCCGTGACGGACGCGCAGGACACGGCGCCGCCGACCCACCGGATCGCCGCGAAGTGCGTGCTCAGCTGGAAGAGCTTACAGATGGCCATGCCCAGGACGGCGGCGAGCATCTGGCCGAAGAAGAAGTTGCGCGGCTGGGCGAGGGGAGACTCGATGGCGTAGAACTCGAGCACGGCACCAGCACCCTTGTCTGGTTATTAGCAACCGTGGGATCTAAAAGAAGATACGAGGGGAGCCCTGACTGAAGTCAAGGGGGGAACACTTACGAAACTGCCGACGATGATGGGGGCGCCGCGTTCCTTAAACGCCGGGATCCGGTCGGAGACGACCTCGATGATGCTGACGGCGCAGAAGACGCCGATGAAGGCCCAGAAGATGGGGAGGACGTTGCCTATGTCGCGGGGCTTGGCGCGGCGGTGGCCCAGGAAGTAGGCGATGGGGTAGGGGATGTGATGCCATGGCGGCGGCGGGACGAAGCGGTTGAGGACGTGGTCAATGTCGACCCTCCATGTTGTTGGATGCCGGGGGGACATTGTGGGTGATGGAGTATGTGTGTACCCTTTCCAGTCGTGATGGTTGCCGGTTCGTGTTGACTCACTTCCTCACTCACTTTGCCTCTCTCTCTCTTCTTCTCCCACTCTCTTGACTTTTCCACCGGTGCCGTCCTGGTTGGGTTTTTCCTCTTTCCCAGATCCAATTAAACCAATCGGGCCAGGTGACGTCAAGGCCTTTAGCGGAAAATCGAAAGCAGCTTGACGGTTCTAGTCTCGTCTGGGTGCTAGGGCGCCATGCTGATGCTCCTCCGCAAGCCCACGATGCAGATGGAGAGAGACTGAGAAACCCGTAGAGTCTGGGCAAAGGAAGGGCGGGAGAACGCAAGCCGTCCCTTATAGATGGCCAACATGCCGCGGAGATTGTCAAAACTAGCTGAGCACAGAAGAAAACCGTGCTGTTGTGTCATTGGCATCCCGAGCGTGCGATTTCGTAATGAATACTCACCCCGTGTGCCTCCAAGAGCAAGGAACCCGACTTGAAAGGCTGCACGCGCGTGCCAAGATGGGTAACTGTGGGGAAGTCCTTTGTTCCCGGCCCGCCTGCATTGCCCCGGATACTCACAGTGCGGGCTGACTGGAGCGTAGGGCTACGTGCTAGTTGTGTTTGCGGCTGGCTTGGGGCAGATGATCATCCATGTGGTACTGTACGTAGCACTGTACCAGGCATTTGTCTTTGCGGTCGGTGATGAGAGTCTAAAGGCGTTCGGGAAGCCGGCATGGCGGAGGCGGACAGTCGGGTTTTGCTCGGCAACTTAGGCCTATTCCCCAGGTTTTACGTATTAATTAACGATGTAGAGCCGTCTTAATGACGGGACGTCGGCACGCATTGAGGTGGACGAGTAGTTCTGATGTCGCCGCCGGATGGATTGGGAGGGACATGAGCGTCGCCACCAATCAATTGCATCACAAGATGATGCCGGCGGCCCGGAACTTCTCAAACGCCTCCAACCATCCCTCCGCCGGGGGCCGTTCTTCCACAAACCCCAGCCGTCGGAGCCGGTCGGCGCTCAGCTGGCGATCAAACGTCAACCACCAGCCCACGCTGTCGAGCTGCTTGTGGCCAGCCCCCACCCCGGCCGAGAGTGCCTTCGGCCGGTCCTCCTCGCCGAAGATGTGCTTGTGCTCCTCGACGTACTCCCCCGGCGCCGCCCCGGCCTTGTCTGCCGACGGACCGACGCCCACCAGCCCGAACCAGCCCGCGATGGCCGGCCACACCTCGCCGAAGGTCGTGGGCTCTGCGCGGTCGAGCATGTTGATGATCTTGCCGCCGCACGAGTCCGGGTTTAAGGCGGCGTGCGCGGCGATCCGACCGAGCGTGCGCGACGACACGGGCGTGAAGAGCGCACGGTAGGCCTGCTCGCTCCCGGGGAAGGGGACCTCGACTTTGGACTTCTGCGAGCCCGTGATGCCGTGGTTGTGCGCGTACAGCGACAGGTATTGCGCCCAGTGCAGCGCGAGCGAGAAGTGCGATCCGATGGGGCTGAAGCCCACGACGACGTCGGGACACACCTCGGACCACGACCAGCCGCGACCGGCGGAGGCTTCGGTGAGGATGGAGCGGAACCAGGGATATGCGACCGTCTTGGCGTAGTCGGCGGGGAGGTCGTCGGCCATGGTCTCTTCAAGCGGCGCGGTGAAGGTGCCGTTGGGCACGTAGATGCCGTAGCCCTAGAACATGGGATTAGCGACACGCACGAGCGAGGCTTGGCGCGGGCACTGACTCTGGTTCCGCCTGGATACACAAACGACTTGAGACCGGGCGCAAGCGTGTTGAGCGCGCCAGCGACCCTCCGCATCATGTCGCAGTTGAGCTGGCACTCCTGCAGGTGGTCGTCATTATGCGGCGAGAAGACTGGCACCCCCCCTGGTCAACTTGGAGATCTAGATCTGGGGGTTTGTGGAGAAAACGAACCAAAGTAAAAGACATGCGTGACACGCGCGATGTCGTCGACCTCACGACGCAGCTGGTCCGCCAAGGCGTCGTCGCGCAGGTCGACGCCGGACACGAGGCGTAGACTGGAGGAGGGAGGCCAGCGGGCGTCGGACGCGGCGACGGGGCGGTTGCTGACGGCGGTGACGCTGGCGAAGGGCGGGGAGTGGGCGAGCAGCTGGTCGACGACGGCCCAGCCGAGCAGGCCGGTGGCGCCGAAGACGAGGGCGTGATGGGCCATGTTGGTGGTGTGGGAAGGATGGTGATGGGAAGGGTTGTTCAGATCATCGGTGCGACGTGATGCGAGCGAGGGTTTGTCTCACTGATGGACAGCGTATTTAAGAATCAAGATGGATGCTGGGACATGCCTTGTGTCTTGACTATTTCTTGAATCACTATGGCTCATCGTTGATTGCGGGTTAGTGTCCTGGAGTTGTATCCACCGCGTCTCGGTGAGGAGTCTTTCAACTCGGATGCCTCGAGGAAGGAAACATCGAGTATATGAGAAAACAGGTGTGTGCAAAATAACAAGCAAAATGGTTCTCCCGATCAACTGTTCCAGAGTAAGATTTTAATCTCTCCAAGACGCATGTCAGATTGTCTTGTGCTAGGGAGTGCAGTTCGGGGAGACGAAGTCACCAGCTTAAGTCGAGCACTCACACAGCAGTAGTGGATGGAACCAGTTCGTCAAGTGTGCAGTGATACATGTACGAGGGTTTACGAAGCACTGCAGCTATCAGAATGTCTTGGATTTCTGGCATTGCATGGTGGTGTAGTAAGTAAACTTGACACGGAACTGACGTGTCGTCCATGTCGTTCGTACTGTTGACTCGTCAATTCGGCATGCGAGACGGGCTGGAATCTTCACTTCGTGCCGTCCAAAGTGGCAATATGCTTTTTAAAAGCCACTTGTTTTCCGTCCCACGATGTAACTTGTCGTGTTGGACGAGTTGGTGACGCTCCCGACTGGACGGTTCGAGTCACAGTCTGGTCGGGTTGCATGCTGCACCCTCCACAAACCATCCATCGACCCGACAGGGCAGTTTCCATGTCCGCTAACGCGCCACTGAATAAATGGAAGACTTAGCCACTGGTGGCCCGGTAGCCGGGGGGTTTTTTAGGGGGCCCGACCACTTGAACTCCCCGTCAGCCGCCAAAAGCTCAGACCCTCAAAGTCCAGACCTCTCCAGGCATCCATCCTCAAATGAGATTGGATGAAACGTGAGAATGGAACGCAACGAAGGAAGAAGGAGCGGTGGGTGGGTGGAATCGGTGGATGCCTCATTCTTCGTTCTGGCCTGATACTATCTGCATTTTCTTTTCTTTTGTGCAACCCACCAAATTGCATTCTTTCACATGGAACACCCAAAGAGCACCGCATCTTTTCATCCTCGATTCTCACTCACGACATGCCATCCGCTATCAACGCCACCACCGACCAGCCTCGCCCAGATGTTTTGTCTCCCCCGCACAACCCACCAGCCAAGTAGTGGCCAACCACCACAGCTCTAGCCCATGCTGCGCGTACCTTCGCATCACCCGACCAAAGCCCAGACACTCCAGGGATGGGATACGGCAGTGCGGCGGCGACGAAGGGGGCCGCGTGAACAGTGAACGTGAACCCCGGGACACGGAAGACAAGCATTCACCTTTGCTGCGCCGACTTGGCTTGCGGTGCGAATAAAGGTTCGCCTTTGGACCGGGATGCTAGTAATGGGAAGCGGCGTGATCACATGGCCTTCTGCAGTCATGGTGTCGGCTCTTGGCACACGCATCTGCGCTTGGCATCCATGCGGAGTAAGTTCTCCAGTGGCTCCAGGGATGGTCTCAGACGTCCAGCTCTAGACCAGCTGGACGGCAGCTTGGAGATTGAATGAGACAACAAGAGGTGGGTGTGGAGTTTGAGACAAAAACAAACAAAGACGCCATCAGCCCTCGCAGCTCCCTGTCCGAAGGAACCCCTCACGGTCTGACTACCAAGGTTCTTTGCGCCAGACCCGCATCTTCTCCTCCCTTCCCCCTCTCGCCTATTATACAAGCGTCAGGGTCGCGCCGGAGCCGCCATGCATGTTGGATGCTGGCATTTGGAGCCGGGAAAGACGCCGTTAGATCTCACCGCCCTTGCTGGTCTCAAAGCCAAGGAAGTCAAGGGCCACGGCTTTATCAAAGAAGCCCTTGGAAACCCCTGCTGGCCGTTTTATGTTGGTGGAGACAAGCAACTGTCAAGCTGTGATAACCATTTCCCTGTCCCCCACAAACGGAGGTGATCGACCTTCTGCGTCATCGTACTTTCATGGGCTGCCATGTGCTGCTTGCGCTCAAAGCGCCCAACGTTAAGGTCTGATCCCGTGGTCCCTTTCTCGTCCGGGGTCCTACCAAGTGCTCCGCAGAGTCGTGGATGCGAGCTGGTCCAATTCCCCGGACAGAAAACCTCCACTCCCATTCCTGCGCCGCGCCCGCTTGCGAACCGTGGTCAGTCTTTGTTTTGTCTGGTTGGATGGCCTCAGCCGCCACCATGAGCACGCCTGCATGCGCATGGTGCCGTCGATGGGATGGGCCGCGCTGCGCGTTGTACTTCGTACAGGAGGTACTCCCGCAGCAGCCCTTGAAGCCTTCTGAACCATGTCTGAACTGAACCAAACCACGCCCCTTTTAGCGGTTCTTGCGGCACACCCATCACACCCTCCGCTTCCCCAACCCCGGGTCCGTTGCTTCACTGGCATGAGGCTGTCCAGTACGGCCACGCTCGGCCCAAGATCACCGTGACCGGCTCCGGCCAACCTCCCACCGACTGCAGCCCAGTCTACCGACTGCTGTGCTCCTTATCTCGTCCAGGAGGCGCCCAGCCAGGATACGAGCCAAGAGTTCTCCATAATCCATCGAGGCCTGGGCCCATTGTAATAGTCCGGCTGACGGGCATCATTGGGTCCTGTATCCCAGTAAGTTCCCTACCCTCCCACCCGCTTGTTTAGCTCCGCCCGGTGCTGCGTTGAAAGTTAAAACAGACCGAGAGCCTTGCATTTCGTTTCCTTCTGACTTCTGACCTTTGCCCTGACTTTTCATCATCATCTTTGAGGCGACCTCTTCCGTCTCTCGCTCAAACTACTGGGGCTGAACGACGCCGACGTCGAGCTGTCGCAACCGCGCAGCGCGCAGTAGCAATCCCTCCCAGTCGTCCTCTCAGTCGCCCGCCATGTCGGCTTCGGCCACAACATCGGCCATCGTGGCCGCTGCCACGGGTGCGAGGCCTCAGGGAGGCATCCTCGAGGGCCTCAATCCCATCCATTACAACCCCAAGGACCCCATTCCTCTCTTCATTGTCCAGGCAGTCATCATCATCATTTTCTGCCGACTCCTCCACTACCCGCTGTCGTACTTCGGCCAGCCTCGCGTCATCGCAGAGGTCATCGGAGGCATTGTCCTGGGTCCTTCCATCATGATGCGCATTGATGGCTTCCAGGAGAACATCTTCCCCACCGAATCCATGGCCGTCCTCTCCAACGTCGCAAACCTCGGGTTGCTCCTCTTTCTGTTCCTGGTTGGCCTCGAAGTTGATACCCGCATGTTTCGGAGTAACTGGCGCGTCGCCCTTAGTGTCGGCCTCGCGAGCATGATTATTCCCTTCGGTCTTGGTGTTGCTGTGGCTTGGGGGCTCTACAAAGAGTTCCGCGCCGAGAGCACCTTGGAAGACATGTCGTTTGGCACCTACGCCCTCTTCATCGGTACCGCTCTCGCCATTACTGCTTTCCCTGTCTTGTGCCGTATTCTTTCCGAGCTGCAGCTACTTAGCACAGCGGTCGGTGTTACGGTTCTCGCAGCTGGAATCGGCAATGACGTGACTGGGTGGGTTTTGTTGGCTCTGAGCGTTGCTCTTGTCAACAATGCCTCTGGTCTGACAGCCCTCTACGTTTTCTTGACGGCGGTCGGCTGGGTGCTATTCCTCGTCTTCGCGGTTCGACCTGCCTTCCTCTGGATTTTGCGCCGCAACAATAGCATCCAAAACGGTCCCTCTCAGACAATGACAGGTTTGACACTACTTCTAGTGCTGATCTCGTCTTGGTTTACCGGTAAGTATTCTTATGCGATTGAGCCATGTCACAAACTAATTGCGCAACAGCTGCCATTGGCGTCCATGCTATTTTCGGCGCCTTCCTCGTGGGACTGATCTGCCCCCACGAGGGTGGTTTTGCCATCAAGCTCACCGAAAAGATCGAGGATCTGGTGACGGTCTTACTGTTGCCTCTCTATTTTGCGCTCTCTGGCCTCAACACCGATCTTGGACTTCTTAACGATGGCAAGACCTGGGGTTATGTGGTCGCTGTCATCTCGTGCGCCTTTTTTGGCAAGGTCTTCGGCGGTAGTGTCGCCGCTCGTATGTGTCATTGCTTGTGGCGTGAAAGCTTCACCATTGGCGCCTTAATGAGTTGTAAGGGTCTTGTCGAACTGATTGTCTTGGTAAGTCCTGTTCCCGTGTACTGGGATAAGAAACCAACTAACATCTAAAGAACATCGGCCTGCAAGCTGGTATTCTCTCACAGCGCACCTTCACAATCTTTGTTGTCATGGCACTGGTATGTCTCGCCCGCCACATCAAAAAGTCCCCTGCTAACCATAATGTAGGTTACCACGGTCAGCACCACGCCATTGACACGATGGCTCTACCCCATGTGGTACCGCGAGAAGGTTGACAAGTGGCGCCGCGGCGAGATTGACTGGGAAGGCAACCCAATTGTCACCGAGGCCCAGGTCTCCGAGAACAGAATGGAGGAGGCCCTTGATAAGGCCCAGACCCGTCGTCTTACCCTGCACCTCCGTCTTGACGCTCTCTCCGGTCTCTTCAACCTCGTTGCCCTTCTCGGCGACGCCAAGAAGGCATCGGACTTGACCCCCCCAGCAAAGGACAAGGAGGAGGACCCAACCTCGGCCCCCGAGACCGGCCCTCCCAGTGTCGTGTCCATGGAGCCCAGCCAGCCTCTCTCTCGCCCGCTCGAAGTCCATGGTGTTCGCCTAGTGGAGCTTACAGACCGTACCTCTTCGGTCATGCAGTCTGCGGAACTGGACGAATTCGCTAATCGCGATGCCGTTTTTTCAGCTTTCCAGACTTTCTCCCGGCTCAATGGCGTCGCCGTAGCCGGTCAGGTTTCAGTCATCCCCACGTCTGCCTATGCGGAGACTATCTCTAAGCGGGCGGATGATGCCAAGTCCGACATGATGCTCATCCCGTGGAGCTCTCATGGCAGTCTTGCCGAGGACAACTCGTTGATTCCCTTTGAGTCCAGCTCGCCAACCGACCGTTTCTTCAGCAAAAGCTACATCGACTACGTTCAGGGTGTCATTGACCGGGCGGGATGCACAACTGGTATCTACATCAGCCGGGGCCTCGAGGATACGAGTGGGTCTAAGCGACCAACTCTCCAACGAAGCGCCTTCACCGGCCTGTCGGTACACAGCACGCACGACTCGGGCGTCCTCCGCACACCCGTCGGGCAGAACCAACGCATCTTTGTGCCGTTCATCGGTGGCAAGGATGACCGAGCGGCTCTTCTCTTTGTTCTTCAGCTGGCCCACAACCCCAACGTGTCTATTACCGTCACCCACTTCAGCTTCAGTGATGATGACGTGGACGTCAACCACTCTCCGGACAGCGATCCTTCGACCAGCAAGAGTCTGCATAAGGCCGTCGTCAGCGAACCCTCCGCATCTGATCTTGATCTCTTGAACACGGCTAAGAAGAATGCATCAAAGAAGCTTGATGGCCATGTGACGTTTACCGAGGTTGTTGTTGACTCGATCCGAAATCTCCCCGCGAGAGCTGTTGCGGAGGCGCGCGAGGCGGTGGGCAAGTCTCGCCTGAACGTTGGTGACTTGATTGTCACTGGGCGAAGCCACTCCTGCTTCAATAACTTGCTCAATGGCGACCTTGGTCTGGAGCGGGAGTTCCAGCGCACGGTGGGTGTTTTGGGTGACCAGATCGCTCGGGCCGGAATCAACGCGGGCCTGCTGGTCATCAACGACGCAGAGGCCAAGTGAGACTGTCTGGAAGGAACATTTACGCAGCATATAGGGAACGCGAATGGCGTCATGGGCAATCGTTACATGTTGGATACACTACGTATGGGCATGGTGGCATGCTCGTGTTTTGGCATAGGGAGATTGTGACGGAGTCTTGTTTGGATAGGAATATTTGCATACCCATACGGTTTATGACCAGGTCGACGACTTGGATTGAGAACGCTCACGGGCTATGAATACAGTCTTTTACATGACGAATGCATTGTGCAAAATGAATCTGGATCTATGATTTATAAGGGGCTTCTATCATCTAGTCTACGCTAACTAAATGGCGATGTAGTAATATCTCGTCGCGACATCATATTCTAGGAAGACCTCGGTGTCCATCCGCTCCACATCGACCACAACCTGTCGCCATAGATGTAAATCGTATGCTTCAGACATGATGGCTGGAGTGACCATGGCGCATAGGTAGCGAGGTCCTTTGGACTCAGTGTCTGTGTAGCCCTGACTCACACCGTTTTCAGGAACGTCGCTCACGCCGTTGGCCACGGCGGGAGCAGGAGAGAGCACGACAACCATGTTCATGCCAGGAAGGGCCATGGACGATCCCGCCGGCGGCGTCCAGCTCACCACCATGCCCGGCCGGATGCGTTCCTTGAACGGCACCGAGAGCGCCTTGGGGTCGGGATCCTGGCTGGTCTGGCGAAGCAGGAGGTCGGCGTCGGGCGTGTCGGTCTGCTTGGCGGGTGCGCGCTTGGCGTCGATGTGCATCTGCCACAGCTTCGACCGGAACGACTTGGCTTGCTCGGGCGTAACGGAGGCCGTCTTGAGGCATCGGGCTTCGAACTCCGGCGCCGGGAGACGGAGGAGCTGCGGGCCGGACTCGGTGGGGGCCAGGATGGCGGCGTCGACCGGCGGTTTGCCCGACTGGATAAGGGGTCAGTAGTGTGGACGAAGAAGAGGAATATGGCGGTATCTCACGTTATCTTTGGTCCATTCCCGCAGCTGCGCGTTCGTCCACGTCATGGGCGACCTGGGATCGTACCGCGGCGGCGTCGTCTTGGGCAGCAGCACGCGCAGCGTCTCGGCGTACCGCAGGGTGTTCTTGCTGGGCCCGACGTCGGCGAGGCTCGGGTTGACGCACGCCACGACGACCGTCTTGCACGGCCGCTGCGTCGCCGGGTCGAAGACGTGCTTGAGGATCTTGGTCAGCGCGCTCTGGCGGAACGGCACGTGGGGCTTGCGCTTCGAAGCCGCGCCGCTGCCCGCCAGCGCGTCCGCCTCGGCCTTGCCCCGGATGCAGTCCTTGAGCACCGACAGGCTGGCGTTGATCTCGCGCGTCTCGCGCATGCGCTGCGCGGTGTGGTGCGTCGTGTCGCGGGCTGCTTCGGAGCCCGCGAGGTCGACCAGGTACAGCACGCCGTCGTCCGAGGCCGCGGCCGCGGGGTTGTGGATGCGGATGCGACAGATGGCGTGCGAGCGCGAGGACTCGGAGTTCTTGTCCGTGGCTTCCGTGCGGCGGAACGTGGTCGCCGTGTCGACGAGTGCGAGCATCGACGCCGGCGTCGTGACGTGGTGTTCCAGCGCACCGTTGAGCTGCGTGATGCCGAAGGAGTCTTCGAGCACGGAGACGGAGCGGCGCGCGTTGAGGAGGTCTGGAACCGTGTTAGGTGCTGCATCGTCGGCGCCCTTGGGGGAGACGTACCGTGGGCGGCGTTGCCGGCGAGCTCGATGATGGTCACGTAGACGTTGCGCTCGCCGTCCAAGCTCCCGCCGAGCATCTCGTCGGCCACCAGGCGCTCCATGTGGCTGACGGTGTGCGTCTTGCCCGAGCCGGTCTGCCCATAGGCGAAGAGCGTGCTGATGCCGCCGTTCCACGCCCAGGGCACGAGGGGCTTGACGGCGTCGGCGTAGATGTCCTCGGTGGGGGCATCGGCCTGGTAGATGCGGTCGACCTGGAAGTTGAACGACTAAAAGCCCCCGTTAGTAAGAGATTCTTCGAATCAAGGGAGGATGTCTGCATACCCTGAGAAGCGCCGGTCCGCGGGGCGGCTGCCGGAGCTCGTGGACGTCCAGGACGCCCGGTTCGGCGGGGCGCGGGAACAGCGCCGGGGGCAGGATGCCGTCGTCGGGGAGGAGTGGGCGCAGGCGGGCGGTGACGAGCATGTCCGGGACCGGGGCCGGGGCGTCGGGGGCGGGCGGGCGGGCGGGTTTGGGCCGGAAGGCCGCCACCAGCTTGTGGTAGCGGGGGATGTTGTTTAGGAGGTACTGCTCCATGGCTCTGTCTGTCTGTCTGAACTTTGCCTGAGGACGCGAGGGATCTAGCCGCGGCAGTTCTGTTTAAGACGGACTCGGGAAGAGCTGCTGCCTAGTCGGGGAGATTGGTTGTTGGGTGCTTGTCTTGTTGTTGCTTGTGGCTGCCTGGGTGGCTAGCTTGGTGAAATGCATTCAGCCGGTCGCCGAGGAAACGAGACGTTTCACACAAAAGCCATTGGACACGGGCGCTGCGAGATGGCAGGTGCCTAAAGCTGGGATAATTCGGTTGCCTGCCATGTTTTTGCGATAGGTTTTCGGTGGTTGGTGCTAGAACATTGGAGACTCTGTTGCCTGGTGCCGAAGGCGAGTTTCAGTTGGACCTCCGCGGCGAGATTAGCTGAGATCTGCGGGCACGGGTAGATGCAGGTCTCACATGCCCGCGAATACCTAAAACCCATTCAAATAAGTAGCTCTGAGTTCTGGGGTTATGGCCGTTGTTGTTTCGGTTGGAAAATGTGGTTTGTTACCAATGGTGTGGACAAAGAACATCTACAAGCTAAACTATTCAGAATCACCGTCAGGATCATGTGACGACACCCCCGAGCGCCCTCTGTAGCTCCTTCGTCCATTGTCGAACTGGAGTCTTTCCCCCCATCAGCTCCATGTAAAGCTTCCGTAGCAACTCCGGAAGTTGGTTTGCGTCCAACAACTCGTCAGCGGCCACGCACTCTTCCATGTACGCAATCATGGATATTGAAAAGCCTCTCGCAGGGTTCCACGCGTCGCGCGCGTGTAGAAGTAGAAAAGCCTGCAGCAGGATATGGGACTTTGGGACAACCACTGGGATCTCAGTGGATGTGAAAACGCCAGATCCGCGGCCGGGCCGCCAAGGCGGAAGAACTGTCGTGTCGGAAGCCAGAATGAAGGAAGGGGGAAGGTCGAGGTTCTCGGCCGGTAACAGCCGATTGTCGAGTGGCGGTAGGAACCAAAGTGTCTCAGACTGGAGAAAGAGAGACACCGTGACTTCTGAGGACTTGATATGGACATGAAATGATGGTGGAGGTGTTGGCCGCTCGGGCGAGCTTGTTAAGCAGGCCGCGTTGGAACAGGATGCAAGATTGCTGAACTGTGCGAGAACCTCTGCGCCCATCTGCAGACATGGGTCTGGAACGACGAAATCGATCGACTTTGTCCGCTGTTAGCTCAGGTCCAAGTCGTTTCCGTCATAGGTACTTACGCCAATGATCGATGGCACGCCGTGGACAGTGAGGAGATAGTGACCCCAGAGAACGCAGGGGACATGGGCGGCGTTGAGCGCCTGCGCAACAGATGCAACGAATTTTTCGGAGAGTCCGGACATTGTGATGTAACGGCAGGAAAGAAAAAAAAAAGCGAATGCAGTTAGAGGAGGGAAAAGGTGACAGTAAGGATCTGTATTAACCTTCTTTAATTCATTCTAATCTACAGTTGCTTTTGGATATCTCTATGTCGACTTTCGGTGCATGATGGTGGCAGCGGCTTGGTGGTTAGGGAAGATGAGTGTATCAGCCATGACGACGTTCTCCCTCCTTCCAGCAGCAAAAACGATGGCCTCAGCGATATCGTCAGGAGTCAATGCTTCGCAGCCACTACAAACGGTTAGTAACTTACTCAAGCAATGGTAGCGGGTGGGTGTCACTTACGCATAGACGGCATCGGCCTTGGACTTGTCACCACCGAATCTGACAATAGAAAACTCCGTCTCGACTTGACCAGGATCGACACTAATGACACGGATCCGTTTGGCAATCAGCTCCTTTCGCAAGCTCTCGGTGAAAGACCGGACGGCGGCCTTGGTGGCGCAGTAGATGCCGCCGCCGACATAGGGCTCACGGCCGGCGATGGACCCGATGTTGATGATGTCGCCCGCGCCATCGCCGTTGTTGCGCTTCAGCATCGAAGGCAGGATGGCTTGCGTCATGTTGATCAGTCCCGTGACGTTCGTCGCGAACATGACGTTGATGTCGTCCTCTGCGATCTCGGGCGCCTTCGCTACGCCCTTTACAAGACCACTATGGCTCGTTAGCGCTTGTATCGAGGAGGTCAAAGTAGGCAGGAGAAGACTTACGCATTGTTCACGAGCACGTCGATCTCGCTGAACTCAGCAGGCAATCCGCCCAGGAAGCCACGCACCGCGTCCGCATTGCTGACGTCCAGCTGAACCGGCAGCACCTTGACGCCGGCGCCGACCTCCTTGATGATGTCGGCGGCAACCTGCTTGAGGGTGTCGATGCGGCGCGCGGTAAGAACCAGCTTGAGGTTGTCGGGGCTCGAGCGGGCAAACTCGAAGGCGGTTGACCGGCCGATGCCTGATGAGGCGCCGGTGATGAGGACGGTCTTGCCTTGGAGGCGCTTGGCCACTGCAGATGCCATGGTGTTGATTTGGATCGTGGGTAGAGGGGCGTGAGGGAAGGGGAGGAATGAAGGGTCGCGGATTTACAGAAGATGCCAAAACTGCAATAGAGAAGCTCGGTTGATATACGAACCCAAAAGCCGACAAGACGACGAGTTTATGCCGAGACGGACAAGACCAACTCCGCTACGACGCGCGATTGTTACCCCATCTCGACCGACCCCGCCATAACTACCCCGCCATGACTTATCCGTCGGACTTGAGGCGCTTTTCCGTGCTTGGCAATCAAGGCAACCGAAGCTGTGCAGATCTTGACTAGGATGATCAACTGTCGGACGAGGAGACGGGGCGCATTCGAGAACCTGATTTAGTCTCATGATGGTCAAGATGGTAGACTACCACAATGTCACACGTCACATTTAGAAGCTGGTTCATGAGGCAAAGACGCCGCTTGTATAAGTCGAAGTTAAAGCTTGAATAGGTCTTCACTAAGAAACAAATCGAGATTCCCTAGTCCCGACGACACCATCGAGGCAAACTGCCCCCAACCAGATGTATCAGAGAAAGCAGAACTCGGCATCCCGTCCAAGTCAATCGTGGTCTCCCCCAGCAAATCCGTGTAATTGGTAGCGGTACTTGGGCTACTATCCATCTGCACTGTCGTCGTATTCTGGGCGCCGTTCCCCTGTGAGATCCCGCCCATGACATTCGCTCCCAGACCTGGGTGCATGCGCTTCGCCTGGCGCAGGGCTTCGACGCGTAGTTCCTCCAGAACGAGGCAGTAACGCTCTGATAAGGATCCCTTTTCTGCCATGGCGGAGATGTGAGATTGGCATCGCGCGGCGGCGGCGAAGTAGGTGCTGTAGACTTCTGGCGGAGATGCTCGTTTCTGGATCACGTAGATATACAGCACAATAGTGGCTGTGAAGGCGAAGTATGCCGTGATCTGCAGTCGGTCAGTTCTTGCCGCCATGCTAGTTCGGTTGAGCACTAACCCAGAATGCCCCGAACATCTGTCGACTTTGCGTCATGTCATCCATCGTCTTCACCGTGTCCATGGCAGCCACCAAGCACTGCCGCACACTTTCCTCGGTCTGCGCTTGTGCATCTTCTTCACTGGCTGCGCTTGCGCCTCGTCGCGAAAGCCGCGCGAGGCTACTTAGCACGAACGGCCGGTAGGTGAGGATGATGGCGTGCCAGTAGGTGAGGTTGAGGACGTTTCGTTGCCGTTGAAAGATCGGGACGACGAGGGATGTGCTGAAGAAGTCGGCGTCCAGGAATCGAGACAACTCGACTCGCCAGTCGCTCAGGTCTTTGGAGATCCTTTCGGTTAAGACTGATCGGCGACTGGCGGAGATGGGTTTGATGGAGTAGAGATCGCGCACAATCTTACTATTTATACGAGCAAGCCTAGTTTTTCAGTGTCATCAGCTATAAATTGTAGACTTGGGAGCGATCCTACTTGATATGTGCAATCGACGCAAGCATAGTCGACGGGCGCCTGTTGGGAGGCGACGCAGCGATATGGTCTGCCGTCAGTTGATCATCGTTGACACAAGCCGGGAGTTCCGTATCAATATCATCATCGTGAAACGACCGCGGCCTACCTAAGGCAACACTGAGATAGGCATCTAGAGTATATGCGCACCAAAAAGTTCGACGGCGACACTCGGCTTCAACCACGCTTAACCCGCCCGTTGCATCAGGACGTCTGTTTCTATTGAGACCGATGGCCAGCGTCAAATGCGACACGGTACCAAATAGACTCCAGCAGTGGTTGATGCGAGACTGGGTGAGCAGGTAATAGCATTGCGTCAGGCGGGCCTGGACACTAGTTAAACGTATCGAGCCCCTCTCCTTGGTGAGCTGGTTCTCGGCTGCGAGGAAGTATCGAGTGCTACAAGCGCATTTCTCATCTTAGCAAGCTTGACTTAGTAACAAGCTTCTTACTGACCTTAGATCCGGTGGTCCCGGCCTGTCATTCTCAGGCATGTACACCCTCGCCAGGGCAAACACCATAAACAGCAAAGCGATCTTGGCCGGGGCGCTCTGTGCCTCGCGCATAATCCCGAGCGTATCATAGAACTCGACGAACCATTCCTGGACTGTGGGCCGGTGCAGGAACCGGTACGTCGGCATGGCAAAATCAAAGTACCGGTCTACCAGGCGCTGAGCGTCATCCCTAGGGAGCATCATGCAGAAGGACGGGTCGAACTCGGGAAGTTGCAGCGGCGCGTCACCGAACGTAAAGATTGTGCTGGCCTGGGAGAACTCGACGGCCTGGTGCAGGCGCTTCTGAACACGGAGCAGGAATGAGACTCCTGACGCGGGCCCGATGTAGTGGCCTTGTAAGTCGGTCTGGGACGGCTCCGGGGAGGCTTGCGATGATGCCGCGGCGTATGCTGAAGCCGAGGGTGCCAGATAACTTGACGAGGTATCCTGGCTCTGCGACTGTAACTCTGCATTATGCTGTGTTTCCTGAGTCGACACATCCTCTACCGAAACCGAATAGTTTCTCGTCTCAACTTCAGAGGCTAATGGAATGACAGGCGCTCGACCTCTTGCATAGGCCGAGTTGAACGTGCAGCTAGTCTTTGCCCGCGTGCAGAACTCACACGGCTGTGTGCCATTGCACCTAATCTTCCTCCTAGGATAAGAACCACTGATTAGCAACGCAATGCGCCAAGGCCAAGGAACCGAGAAGTCGTCACTTTTTGCACCTGTCGCATGCCCGAGTGACCCTCGCCCGCTCTGCGTTTCTTTTCCGCCTCCTCAGCGCCTGCGGGTTGCCGTCGCCTGTCGGGGGGCGGCCATCCGTAGGCATTTGGATCCGCTGCAACTTGCTGGAGGATGGGTTGTCTTCGGGGCCGTTTTTGCGGGTTCGAAACTGAGTGATTTTCTTGTCCGCGGTGGATGAGTCGGATGGGATTCGGCGGGTGATGTTTTCCGTCGGAGGACGCAGAACTGGCGGCTTTTATCATTTTTCCGTCGGAAATAGCCCTTGGCCGTCCGGGACTAACACATTTCCATCAGGTGGTCTTGAGTTATTGGTGAATACAGTCCGTGTAATTGGGTTTGGTGATGGGTTAAAATGGAGACAAATGTACACGGGACTGAATTGGTTGCTTCAATACTACTTAGTTATGGCATCAGCGTAACGGAGGATCAAAAGAGTACCTCGGCGCAAGTGACGAATACCACCTACCTTCCAGAGAGCTTTAAGTATCCGACCTTTCCTAGAAGTTCCAAGTCACCAGCATATACCCCTCTGCAGAGCAAAAACCATACCGTCTTTGAATCTCACAGCCATCATGTCACCCTCTAGAGTACCACCAAGCGGCGTCTGGGCCCCAGCAATCACCTTCTTCGACGAAAACAACACTGACAAGCTGGACACGGAATCCCAAGCGAAATACTATTCGTATCTGTCAAAAACCGGCCTCGCTGGACTTGTCATCCTCGGCACCAACGCCGAGACCTTCCTGCTGACACGCGAGGAGCGGAAGACGCTCCTGGAAACCGCGCGGAAAGCATGCGGACCGTCTTACCCCATCATGGCGGGAGTCGGAGGCCACGGCACGAAGCAGGTCTTGGAGTTTATCGCCGACGCAGCTGATGCCGGCGCAGACTACGTGCTGCTTCTGCCGCCGGCCTACTTTGGCAAGCAGACCACGCCGGCCGTCATCGACAGCTTCTTCAACGACGTCGCCAAGGAAAGCCCGCTGCCAATTGTCATCTACAACTTCCCCACTGTTTGCAACGGCATCGATCTTGACTCGGCGACCATTGCGCGCCTGGCCAAGACGCACAGCAATATTGTCGGCGTGAAGTTGACTTGCGGCGCTGTGGCCAAGATCACGCGGTTGGCGGCCGAGCTGCCATCGGACCGCTTCGCCGTGTACGGAGGACAGTCGGACTTCCTGATCGGCGGCTTGGCATCGGGCTCGGCGGGGACCATTGCCGGCTTTGCCAACGTATTTCCCAAGACGCTAGTGCGCATCTACGACCTGTACAAGGAGGGCAAGTTCCAAGAGGCCATGGACTTGCACAAGAAGGCCGCGCTTGCGGAGCAGCCTTGCAAGGCCGGCATTGCATCTGTCAAGTATGCGGCTTCGCTCAACACCGCCAAAGCCGCTGGGATTGAAGGAGCGCAGGGGAAGTTGGTGCCCAGACGGCCGTACATTGGACCTAATGACGCGGAGAAGAAGGTGATTGAATCACAAACAGCTAGTATTGTGAGCATTGAGGCGAGTCTATAGACTGGGAAGAACGCGGTCTCTGTAATGGGAAATAGAGAGCAGCTGGTCGCAATATTGAAGCTATGAGTTCTCGTATAGACCATCGTTGCCGTCACTATAATACTCCCCCCACGGCACGATGCATCTCTAGGTGACGCACTTTACGCTCTTCTCCACAACGATCACAGCAAGGCCAGAATGCTGGTAACGTACACTCAGATGTTGAGCTATTAAACTATGCCTAATTACTGCAAGGGTGATTACTTAAGGTCATCTTCACTGTCGCTCACTTCCCAGACACCTTAGTACTTAGAGAATGGTTCAAATGCAAACATTGCCATCCCTGGAGAAGCCCTCAATGATCCAACCAGCCTCGAGTTCAACGCACCCAAAATGTATAGTAAGGCCCAGTTCGATTCTCCCAGGGACACTCCTTGCCATTCCACAACCCATTTCATCAGTTGACCATTGGTCAGACGCACCTGTCGCTCCATCATTCCGATTGTGGGTGGGAGACTGGTCCATGAAGGAGTCTCGCCCCGTGTTTTTCACAACTCTCTTTTATCCCTCAAGGTAGTAACATGGCGAATCTTTGTTGGTACCTGGATGTAGCACCCACCCTCAATCGCCCATCCCCAAGAAGGGAGAAGTGAAAAAGAACATGAAGTCAAGCCGTAGCCAAAGATGGCCAGATGCACCTTTTGGATGGCGCTGATGTGTGTGCGGCTGGACTGAAAGCCGCTGAGACCATACAGTCCGGCCTGCTTAAGCTGCTGCTTGTATTGTGCAGCCTTTATCTCTCTATCCAGAGCGTAGCGATAGCTGGTTTCGTATACCTTCGGCTTCTCGAGTTCTCATCTCGATGCAGGATGAAGCGGACGATTGGAAAAGTAGCCGCTGCTTGTACAGCATAGCTTTGATCTCTGTTTCCAGAGCGTAGCGATAGCTGGTTTCGTATGCCTTGCGGCTCTGCTTGTTGCCCTATGGCTGCAAGACGTAGTGGATGATTGGAAATGTGGTCTGTATTGTGGTGTGCATTGTGGTGTGCATTGTGGTGTGTTGAGAAAGAGGGAAGAAGGCTGGCCTAACCTGTCATCTTGACGAGAGACGGCCAGTTATGCATTTTGTAGTCCAGGATAAAGGTTTTATGAATTGGACCTCAAGGTTGGAAAGAGGGATCCAGACGGGTTGCAAGGACAGGCCCAAGGTTTGACACCGATGTGAACTATCTACTGGGAAACCTTACTGTATTTCACGATTGCTGGGCATAGCACCTTGGGGTGTTTTCGTTTATCTACTGCGATGATATTGACCTATTTGATGATAATGACCGAGGTAAATGAAAAAGAGGTTTCAAATCAAAACAAGGCCTTGAAACTGAGACCTGGGGTTGGTCTTAGGACTTATGCCTGAGATCTCAGCGCACCTAGGTATTGGCACATCCGCAGATTAGGATACTACCATTACCATATAACTATAAATTCCCGCGCCATGCCCTGGACCTAAACTGGGTCCTGCCAGCCGTCTATAGCCAAGATACCACAGCATCCCCCGTTCCCTCCCACCAAAACGTCACATCCTGGGTCGAGAAGTACATCTAATCGAGGGCCACTTCAATCCAAATTGCGAGTTGTCGAATCTGCTTACACACCCGGGCGGATAGGCCATCATCAGAGAGGAATGGCTGCAGATGGCGTCATGTCGATTCGGGGGATCCGTTAGCATGTAGGCCCCCCACTCATCAATGTCTATGAACGCTACGTCAGGGACCTAAAATATCTGCCATTCCAGTCGGTGTCACTTGCTGGCCTATGAGAAACTTCGGGTAGTGAAGAACCCCTACGAGCAAGTCAGCCAGGCCCATGACGACTGGAAGAAGAAGCTTCCAGTGACACCTATTATCGCCCAAGATCTAGGTCTTGAATTCTAATTAAAGATACAGTTCCCATGTCATAAATCGTTAGTAGTCGAACTTACAAATTCTGTTTGGGAGTGAACTTCAAAGGGGCGTGAGCCAGGGCAGAAGGCACCCTGGGGGCTCGGTATACCAGGGTCGTGGGAGCTTGCCACGCTGCTTGTCAAGGCTCCGGAACTGGTACATCTATATCATGATGATTATTCTGTTGGCTCTGGGTTAAGGGAAACTTCTAGGAAATACTTGAAGTTGAGGATAGGAACGTCACTTGCAAGTTTACTTTAAGCTGGTAAAGTAGTGCTAGTAGGACCCTTGCTAACACTACTGACCTCTCTCCTTCCAGCTCGCTCCAGCGACCAGGCGAGCCTCTGACTCGCTCACCTATTCTCAACGCAGCTGAATGACTCAAGTTGCTCTTCCAAACAGCCCTGGCTGCTGCCCCCAAATGCGGAGATCGCGGGTCTCCATAACACGGAAATGTACGTCGGAGGCCGGCACTTCCGCGGATCCAACCTCTACGGATAAGCGTCTAGATACATCCGTTCCGAAACACCCTTGCAAGACCAACGTAATCCCTCAACGCTGTGGATATGTAAACACTTCATGGTGGAAACCAAAGGGCCTTATTCCCCCGTGTGCTCCAAGTCTTGAGCCGGGAACGTGCCAGAAAGCTCTTTGCTAAACCCTGAAAGTACCGTCCATAATGAGTAGTTCTCCACTCGAAGTGCTTGTCTACGGACTGGGAGCGTACGTCACTACACCAAGATGGGAACATCCCGTTCCACGCAACGGCAATCAATGCTAACATTCTTTGGCTAGAATCGGCTCGTTCTATACCTTCATCTTGAGCCGTAACGAGGATATCCGTCTAACAGTTATTGCTCGGTCTAACTACGACGCCGTAAAGGCCAACGGAATCAAGATTACAAGCCAAAATCATGGCGAACATCATGTGCAACCGCATAAAGGTCAGCAGCCATGCCGGATGAAGCAGTCTCATATTGACATATTCGATAAAGTGGTGAGAACCGCTGCTGAAGCAGGTCACAAGTTTGACTACATCATCTGTGCGCACAAAGCCATAGCTCAATCCAGCCATCCCTCACAGGTTGAAGCTGGTGTTGATGAGAAGAGTACGACAATAGTCATCATCCAGAACGGCGTTGGGAATGAGGTGCCATTTCGCGACAGTTTCCCTGCTGCGACCATTCTATCTTGCGTGGTATGTCTGCTATTGAACCAACAAAGTATATCACTAACTTCTATTTTAGACCTGGGTTGGCGCTCGTCAACCACAAGCTGGTGTCATCACCCACACAAAGTCCGAGGATATGCAAATCGGACTTTATCCAAACAAAGCCCATGAAGTGTCCATCGAGACAGCACGACTCAACCAGTTCGCGTCTTTGCTGGCTACTGGAAAGACAGTGTTCTCAATCGTACCCAACATCCAAGTGCAGCGATGGGAAAAAGTCGTCTGGAACGCTGCATGGAACCCGTTGACTACCTTAACCCTCATGGACACACACTCTTGGCTCAGCTCGTCAGAAGGTGCGACGCCGATGACCAGGAAGGTGATGAAGGAAGTTATCGATGTCGCTAGAGCGCTGGACGTACCGGTTGAGTATCAGTTGATAGACAGACTTCTTGACAAGATTTCTAAAATGCCGCCGATTGGAAGCAGCATGCGCACAGATTATGATAACGGGAAGCTGATGGAGGTTGACATTATCCTTGGCTACCCTGTAAAAAAGGGCAGGGAGCTTGGCATCGACGTGGCAACAATCGAAACACTGTACATTATCCTGACTGCCATTAACAAGCGGCTCGAAGGTGCTTCAAAGAAGTAGAGGCTTAGTTAGGATGAATTGAAACAAAGTGATTCTTATATACTGAATGACTACTATGTACAAAAGCCTTGCGAATCGAACTTGATAGCAATGGCAACACTAAATCTCGTGGGAAATTAGTCTTGATTTAGTCTTGAGTCTTCATGATCTATCCAATGACGGACCTCCTGGAACTCAAACTTCTACGTCGAATTTAGGTCCATCACAGAGAGAACTATGAAGCAGCTCATTGAGTCACGGCTTCATGACCCGATAATTCATTTTATTAATTGAAGTAATGGCTAATTTGCGACCGCTTGTCGGCAACTTTAATACTTGTAGGTCAATTCAGCAGCATAATTTCCGCCAAAATCACCAGGTGTTGAACCCACTGTTGTTGATACTGTCCCATGCATCGGTTGATCCGCTCTGAAGCAACACCTCCAAAGTACTTGAGCCGCCGGTGACCTATATCGCAGAAATCGTGTAAGTCGTAGTGATCCAGGCCAAACGAGCATGTTGACTTACCAGAGAATCAAATTGACCCCAACTGGCCATATGTGCCAAACCACCATCCACAACATCAATCGGACCTGCTGTCGAGCTTGCAGGCATGCCGCCGCCAGGTTGATTTTCACCTTGGTAGTCAAACCCCCGATTGTCTCGCACTCCCAATTCACCGTCGTTGATGCCTACATCCGCATTCACAACTCGTTGTCCATTGATCTGAGAATTTTGCGGGAGGTTGACATGACCTAGTTCACTCTCATCTCCAACTGATCCTCCTCCTGCTCGTGGGGTCGACACTGATGCGAGGTAATTATTATTTCGAAGCACCTCGAGTCGCAGTTCCTGTAACACCACCCCATATCGTTGCATCAGCGAGCCTTTCACTGCGATGCTCTCTAGCTGGAGGTGGCATTTTGAAGCTAATCGAAACTGCTTCGAGTATGTTTCCGGAAGCTCTGCCCGTTGCTGGATTGCGTAAACGTATAAAATGACCACGGCACTGAAGCCGTAGTACGGGATGAACTGGAGAAATGAAGGTTAGGTTGTTCGAAGAAAAGCCGTAGAACAAACAAAGGATGCAGGGCAACTTACGAATAACGTGCTGTAAAACTCCCCGGCCGCGTCAATGCGATCAATGTGCTCAATGATTTGCGTCGCAGCATCAATACAGATCTTGATATTTTGCTGCATTTCCTCTCGCCTAGATGACAACAACTCGCCGTTGACGCCGTAATTCGCCAGGCTTGTGAATGACTTTAGCAGAAATGGCCTGTGAACCAGAATTTGAGCATGCCAGAAGGCGAGCTTGAGAACATCGCGCTGCCGGAGAACCAATTTGACGAAGATGGCAGAGCTTCCGTCCGTGTCGAGGAGGTAGGATATGTGCTCTCGCCATTTTGCCAAGTCACGGGTGAACTTCGCGGCGAGCGTGAAATGTTCTTCTGTTGATCGGGGATGAATGCCGTAAAGAGCCCGAAGAATTGCTGCGAGTATTCTTGATAATCTGAACTTCGTGTTAGCATGTTAAGGTGGAAAGCTTGCCACTTGAAAGACAGAGGACGGCTTACTTGATTTGAGCTACCGTAGCAGAAGTTATTGACGGACCAAGCAGCATCGATGTAGGAGTAGGACCAAAGCGAAGTTGTTCGTCGTCAACGCAAAGAGGCAACTCCTGATCAATATCTTCCTCGTGAAATGTCATTGGCCTCCCCAGCGCGGCGCTGAGGTACGTGTTGAGGTTGAAAGCGCACCAAAAGGTTCGCTTCCTACACTCCAGGTCAATGTGGTCGACGCGATTCGAAGTCTTCGGGTCAACTCGTGATTTCCTATGGATTCCGAGCGCCAAGACCAATTGTGCGGTGATGCCGAAGAGGGTCCAGCAGTGGTTGAGTCTGGATTGGGCCAGGAGGTAGAAACACTGTGCTAGTCGTGCTTGGACGCTCGCTAGTCGTATCTCGCCTTTTTCCATGGATAGTTGGTGTTCTGCAACTGCAAAGAAGCGAGCACTAAACAGGAATTTAGTTATAAAAAATTGGTTAAAAGATTTACATGCTACGTACCTTGTTTCGGCAGACTCTATAATCCCGTCTTTCGTATCAGCAGTCAACCGACTCCGGTAGTTGTTGGAGTGCGCAAACACCATGAACAGCAGGGCAGTCCGACTCCGAGCTGTCTCCTGGTACAGCATCGCCCCATTGGTGTCATACAATTCCTCAAGCCATGCCTCTATAGACGGACGATGCAGGAAGCGGTGCGTTGTGGCTGCAAAGTCAAAATACCTCCTCAACATGGATTCCGCGAGAGGCTTGGGCGGTAATATCGCAAAGGAGGAATCGTGGCCCGGCAACGGCCGATCGCCAAAGTTGAAGATGGACGAGTTTACGTAGCCCGGGGACTGCACCTGTAGCTTCCGCTGTATGCGCAGGAGAAACGAAACGCCCGACGCCGGTCCGACGTAGTGGCCTTGTTGATCGGTCTGTGATGGTTCAGGCGAGTTGCGCATCGAATGAGGAGCGGCCTGGTCACCGTCCGCGTCGGCTTTACCAGCATCTTGACTCGGACTATCTTCAGATGCTATCTCAGCTGCCGGTTGCGCGGTTGGTGGTGAGGCCAGGACTGACTCTGCGGCGGCCGTGGGCGTCAACCGCGAGGCAGCCACGATGACATCGGCGAATGATTCCCTGCGATCGCCGCCACGAGAGCTGCTCCCTCGCTCAGATTCAACCTCTCCTGGCAAAGACTGGTGCACACTCTCCGCATCAATTGCAGGAAGCAGTTGACCCCGTCGATGGGCGGCGGTGAATTGGCAGTCAAGCTTAAGGTGGGCACAGAAGACGCAGGGCCAAGTCCCGGAACAGCGAGTCTTGCGCCTTGGTCCAACGGTATTAGCCAAGCCACGGACAATAGAATCGAAAAGCCAGGGCTCTCACGCTTTGCACCGATCGCACGCTCTGCCTACGCGCGCCCGCATTGGCTCTTCTCTAAGCCGCTTCGACGGCCGGGCGAGTTCGTCGGGATCGGTCATGCGGCGGCTCCGATCCGACGTTGCTGAGGAGGATTCGCCCATTGCGGGATCCGATAACTAGATTGGGCGTTACCAGCAGTCCGGGACCAAAACGAAGGCGAATAAGCAAGACACCGTGGAGTTGGGGACATGTCCCCTCTTCCGATAGTAAGCCGAAGCCCCGGAAGACGTCTGCCGTTCCTCGGGAGTCGGAGCTTTGCCGATCCCTGTCAGCCGGTCTAGTCTCCATTTGCGTCCCGCACATGACGCGGGAATAACTCCGAGTGCAACGGCAGTCTACATCAAGGTCCGCTACGAGTGTTTCCCCGGCTTCGTCCCACGGCGATCTCGATGACCCCCCTCCTGCGGTTATTAAAGAGATCAACCAATGCATTGAATCATTCCTGGCTCTGTAAAAACCTCCAGCAAGTTCATAACCTGGTACCTGGAATCATGTCTCGACGCGGCGTTATCAAAGATGTCATCATCACACCCGTGGCATTCCATGATATGCCCCTGCTGAACAGTGTCGGTGTGCACGAACCGTTCGCACTACGCAGCATCATCCAGGTCGTCACCGATGACACTTATGGCTTGGGCGAATCATACGGCGACTCAACCCACCTGGGTCGTCTGCAAACAGCAGCCGACCAAATCAAAGGGCTTACAGTGTACGACACGAACTCCATATACAAGATATGTGTCGACTCTCTAGCAGGAGACACCACTACAGGTGGCGACGGTATGCCTATCACTAATCTCATCTGATCAGCCTGACCCTAACGCCCAACAGGCATGGCGGGAATGGTGACGACCGCGTCTGTCACCGACAAAGTCTTCTCCCCTTTCGAGGTAGCTTGCCTCGACATCCAGGGCAAGTTGGCGGGCGTGCCGGTGAGCGAGCTGCTCGGCGGCCGCGTGAGAGACAACGTGCAGTACTCGGCATACCTCTTCTACAAGTGGGGAGGACACCCAGGCGAGCCTGACGATGAGTATGGGCCCGCCCTTGACCCGGCCGGCGTGGTGAAACAAGCGCGGAAGATCATCGACGAATATGGCTTCAAGGCCATCAAGCTCAAGGGTGGAGTCTTCCCGCCGGCCCAGGAGGTCGAGGCCATCAAGGCCCTGCATGCCGCATTCCCCGGTCTGCCGCTGAGGCTGGATCCCAACGCTGCATGGACCGTGGAGACGTCCAAATGGGTGGCCAAGGAGTTGACAGGCATTGTCGAGTACCTGGAGGATCCGGCCCCGGAAATCGAGGGCATGGCCGCGGTGGCCAAGGAGGCTTCGATGCCCCTAGCCACGAACATGGCCGTGGTTGCCTTTACTCACCTCCCCCCTTCCATCCTGCAAAACGCCGTCCAGGTGATCCTCTCTGACCATCACTTCTGGGGCGGCCTGCGCAAGTCCCAGACACTGGCGGCCATCTGCGCAACCTGGGGCATGCGTCTCTCGATGCACTCCAACAGCCACTTGGGCATCTCGCTCGCGGCCATGACCCATCTGGCGTCGGCAACGGTCAACCTCGACTACGCGTGCGACACGCACTGGCCGTGGAAGCCTTGCGACGAGGACGTCATTGTCGACGGCGCTTTGAAGTGGGCTGACGGTGGGTTGAACGTGCCCACTGCGCCGGGACTGGGGATCGAGCTCGACAGGGAAAAGTTGGCGCGGCTTCACCAGCAGTATCTCGACTGTGGGTTGCGGAAGCGGGACGACACTACCTACATGAAGAAGTTCCAGCCGGACTTTTCCGCCACGATTCCCAAGTGGTGAGGTGATGGTCAAGCCGGCATGATAGTGGGAGTAGTAGAAAGTAGCTAGATTATCAGCTTGTTGTTCAATGACATGAGACGGCCTGTCTGTTCAAAGCTCTAGTGCGTGGAATCCTAGGTCGTGAAAGCATTTCTGTAGAGTAATGACTGTCTTAATTCCGGGTTCGTTTAAAAATGGTCTGAGAAGGATTGTGGATGATTGCAGGGAAGTTCAGTTACGTGGAGAGCCCGTTCTCTAACTAACCTACTCATACGGTATCCGTGACGGTGAGCTGTATATCATTACGCTCATGTCGATAGCTCTAGCCATCACAACAGGTTATGGATCCCCAGATCCTTTTACCCGCCGATTCATTATTCCTTTTCATGACTCCTCAAACCCCCTAGTGCTAACCACGACAACAGTACCACGTCACGATGCGGAGAGGCCTAGGATCGGATCCCAAACCACAAGCATCGGAACTATAGCTGACAGACATCAGAGCATGACCCACCTCTTCCGCGGATGAACTAGACTCGAACTAATCTTCCCCACAGGAACCGAACCTTGCAACCCGAACGAGGGTCTCATGATTCTACTAGCACCCGACTAACTTCCTCACAAGCTCGCGCGTCCCATGACACGGCGCCATCAACGGAGGAGAATGCGGAGGAAAACGCGGGGTGGAGCATGGGGGTTTCTTTCATGCGGGGAAGCGCCCTTCGGATGGTGGAAGTCTCACCTTGCGAAGACAGCCGAAGAGTCTGGTTAATAATGGGCTGGAAGGATTCCTCCCGAGGGTGCTGTATTATAAGTATTATGCTACCGATCTGCCACGGCCACAACAGTTGATAGCTTCCTACTACAGGTTGACACTGCCAGTACGAAGCACCTCTATCATTCATCAGAGTCTGTCGATTAAGCACCGGACACTTGAAGTCACAATACTTTTCGTTTCTATTTTTGCGACAGTCAAGGAATCGGCAATATGACCAAGAAGGCTCCCATGGGCCATCGGGGCAACTCGACCAGGTCCATTTTGATCGGCCTAGCCATCAGTCTCGCAGGGTAAGTCGAAAGAACCAGAGACTCGACCAAACGTGCCCAACTAACTGACCTTTGCCAGATTCGTGTACGGCATTGACACGGGAATCATCGCTTCGACAATCGCCCAATCTACGTTCAAGTCCTACATGTATGGCGTATCCATGGAGAACGTCGCGGCCCGGGCTGGCATCGTCTCGGGATACTACGCCGGATACGCCTTTGGTAGTGCCGGGGCTGCTTACGCCATGGACAAGATCTCTCGCCGATGGACTCTGCTTCTCGGTGCTACCGTCAGCGTTATAGGGGCCACGCTTCAGACTGCCGCTCAGAACCCGGCCATGATGATTGTCGGACGTGCCTTCTCGGGCTTTTCCACCGGCATGGTCTACCCTACTGCGCCGGTTTACCTGGCCGAGCTCTCGCCACCAGAGAACCGTGGTTTCCTCGTCGGTCTTAAGGGGTAAGAACAGTCCCAAACTTTCCATTACTGAATAGATGCTAACTGAGTCAGTCTGATGAACACTCTCGGCTTCTTCGCCGCTGGTTGGGTCGGTTATGCTGGATCGTTCGCTCACGGCGATCTCCAATGGCGTATCCCCCTGGCCACGCAAATTCCCCCTGCACTTCTGTTGGCCATCATGACCATCTTTTTGCCCTACTCTCCCCGTTGGTGTAAGTTGTCTCTCTGAATCTGCCAAGAATCACGAATCTAATCAATCTATCTAGTGGCGTCCAAAGAGCGATACGACGAGGCCAAGAAAGTCATGTACACTCTCCACAGCCATCGCGGTGCCGATGTCATCGAAGCAGAGTTTGCGGAAATGTGCAGCCAAATCCAGCTCGAAGCTAATCGCAAGAAGATGTCCAACTTCTGGAACCTGTTTACTCGCAAGTACATCCGCCGTACGCTGTTGGCCTGCTTGACCGTCAACATGATGAAGCTCTCTGGATCAAACATCATCCAAAACTACCAGTCCATCATGTACAACTCTCTCGGCTACGAGGGCCAGACCGTGCTTCTCATCGGCGCCTTGTACGGATTCATGGCTGTTATTGGCCAAATCATCAACGTCTTCTTCGTCGCTGACCATTGGACCCGACGTACGACTGTCATCTCGGGAAGTTTCGCCCTGGCCATCATCCTTGCAATCTTGACTGCGTTGTCAAAGTCCTTTACCGATGATACCAACCTGGCTGGTTCACGCGCCGGAATTGCATTCATCTTCATGTTTGCGTTTGCGTACTCGTTCTACTTCAACAGCGTCAACTGGGTCCTCGTCGCGGAGATTTTCCCGCTCGACCTCCGCGGAGTTGGTGTCGGCTTCTCGGTCTTCACCCAGGCTGTTACGGCTATCTGGCTGTCTTACGTGGCATCCATTGCCTTCGACACGATTGCGTGGCGGTTTTACTTTGTATTCATCGCCTGCAACATGTTTGCAGGAACCATCTACTTTTTCTTTTTACCCGAGACACGCTTTCTGTCCCTCGAAGAGGTCGCAGCTAAGTTTGGAGATGAGATTGTCACTCCCATGTCGGCGAAGCAAGTGGACCTTGCTGGTCCTGACGAGAACATGGCCAACGTGGACAAGTCCAACACCTCGTCGGACCACGTTGAGAACTCGCGGAAAGAGCGATGAGGATTTCAGAACTCAAGAGGTTTTCTATCAGGAAGCCGAACATTCCTGGATAAATCTGAATATGCTATGCAGTATTATACAAATTGAACATAGCCAACCAGGCCGCAAAGGACCTACGTCGGTGCTTAAAAGTGATCAGAGGATTTCGTAGATTAATGGTCAAGAGACATCGCCACACGAACTATTTCCGCCTACACGTCATACAATAGATGACGAGGTGCGGCAGTCAAGGGAAGCTATCACACGCGTATTGGTGCGAAAGGGAAAGGAGGGGTCAGATGACTGACAACTGGAATGACGATCACCACCCAATACCTAATTTTCTTTTTTTAATTAGGTTGCTATCAGTAAAGCCTATAGAGACACTAGCCTAAGCCCCGAGACCTCAGGCTTCAGAAACTAAGATCTTAGACCATAACCCTTAAGCTCCTAGTCTTAACGTATACCTCATCCTCAACCTCGTCGTCGCCTCGTCTTGTCGTCACTGAGGCGGTAGGACGATAAGGCTCCTAGGTGGTCGGTACAGGACTACCTAGTTGTTCACAGTGGGAAGCACACTCTGGGGTGTCCAGAGCATAGAACTGACTCAAAGGGTTGCTTGGTTGTTAGGGGGAGCGTCTCTACGTCGGGTGCCTATCACACGTAAATATGGAGGGAGGTCTATATCTGGGCGGGTATCCTCGTCTTTCTGGGTCCCTCGCACTTCACCGAGCAGGGTAGGGCTTTCTAGGTGGCTCTCTGGGTCTTTCTCTGTGACCGTCTCCCGCCTGGTGGGCCTTCGTCTCCAGCTGGATCTCCGTCTTGGGGTGTGTCTCAACCTAGGTCTTGGTCCGGTTCTTGGCCATCTGCCGGTTCATTGCCGTCTCTGCTGCTGCCTATGCCCTTGTGGATGTGGACGACGCGCCGATAATGATCGACCATAACGACCCACCATAACAACCACCACCACAACGACGACCTTAAGTAGGGCAGCGTCATCGCCGAGTTTTTCTGTGTAAATCAATAGCTTAGGTAGAATAGTTAAAGGAGGATGGGACGACAACTTAATAATGTTGGAACGCGTATTAGTGTCCTTAGTTTCGCTTCTAGCACAAATGTACTAACCTTGGCACTAGACTCTGATTATAATTACGCAAGGACTGGTGCTTAGGGTAAGATTAAGAGGTCGAATTTTTTCGCGCATTCTGGCAGAGGGACCCTCATCCACCACAAGCGGTTGCAAATGACGCCTCGCCGACTCAGGAGACCCAATCAGTGCGGGAGCCTCCCATTCATAGAAATCCATGGTTGCCATGTCTGCGAACACAAGACCAGGGATGAGGTCCCTCTCGGGCCTTCCGCAGACGGGCCAGATCTTTCCTTAGCTGGGAGATGTAATTGAATGAAGGGCCTTTCTCGCCTTAGTCTCGCGTCCAAGAAAAATCCCGAATTCCAGGCATATTCCTTCCCATACCGCTGTAAACTTCCCATCTTAACCACATGGCTCACCTGTCCGCACCTTTTTTTATTCTACCCAGACCCTCATGGCCGTTGCTCATTGTCATTTCTGCCTTCAAGACAATCGGCTTCCGTGACCCTCTTCTCGAACTGTCTTGCGGACGGCTTCCATTTCGAGTTGAATCATTCCAAGGAAAGGTCCGTTCTTCTGCTTTCCGAGAAACTTTTCCACCCACATGACGACCTTTTCTGTCATTGCCCTGGCCCTTGCTTGGACTTGCGGATCCTCACTGTGGTGGTCATGAATGGCCTTGCGCAGATTTCGCCATGCGTTTTCAATGCAAGTCCAAACGAACGGCTCGTGGAAATCTTCCATCGTGGCACTCATTTGACCCGGCCACCAGTGCTTGTCAGGAGCTGGGGAAGCCTCGCAGCCAACCATGCGACACATGTATTGGGCTATCCAGCCTGTTGCTGGAGCTTGATTGTTGAGTATCTGCGTGTAGTCTGCCTTCGCCATGTCGCAGCCAAATCTTCCATGTAGCTGTCCTTGGCCGATTCCAAGATCTCCAAGACCGCAAGGGCCTTCATGTGCGCACCCCGCCTGGACTTCTCTTGCAGCTCTGTCAAGGCCCTTTGCCAAGCCACATGCGTCCTCAGGATTGGCCGATGCTTGAGGACATTGATAATATTTTCCAAGTATTGGGTAGTGAGAAGAGGCTCAGAAAGCAGCGGGATGTTTCGAGGATCCCGTAGGGCCATTACAATAGCGTTGGCAGTCGAGTTCGGAGGCAAAAGATGTTCTGCTCCTTCAAGAGGCATACCCTCAAAAATGGGAAGCCCGTCGGGGCCAGCAGTCAACTCCATCTTGCCCTGCGCACCGAGTTTGTTGAGCCATGCTAGCCGCCGAGACAATTTCTGGAACCAGACCGTAAGCAACGACGAGTTAATGAAATAACTTGGTGGCAGGTTGGGGTTGAGAAAGGGCATTAACGCGAATTCCCTCTGGTATAGTGTAGTCAGGTCGACGTCTGCCTGAAACTCGTGAGTCCAGACATTGCCAAAAGTACGCTGGGTTCCGAGTTGAGAAGTAGGCCCTTGTCCAGCAAGGTTGCAGCACTGGGTCAGCGCTTCAGGTTGCACATCTATTTCGATTCCATGGAAGCTGAGTCGAGCAATGGGCGCGGGTATGGCTATGAGGCGCTTGTAGGCTCTCGCCGCTTGAGAATAAAAAGATGGAAGGGCCAAAACTCGAATGTCTGCCTCTTTTAAGACAGTATGCTTGACGCAGAACACCTCCCCCCCCCCCCCCGATGCTGCCAAATCCTGGAGGTGCATCTTCCTCATGGCTCGGAACGGGTGAACGTACTGAATACACTGGAGATACTCATGGGTCTTGAGCCAAGCCTCGTAGTAGACAAGGAAAACGGCAAGATAAACTTCAGGAACGTCGTTTTGATTTTTCGCAAAGTCTTCTGTCATTCGCTTTGGGTGACTAGTAATGTCAACCCAGAGTTGGACAGCGAAAAGCATAGCCTTCGCATTGAACTTGTCGTATGGGTACTCTCTGGCAAACTCGGTAAGCTTTCTATACAGCTCAGGGGGATATGTCAAGTTCGACATGTAAGGGACCTTGTGGGCAAAACCGGCCCTACTGCCCTGGCGGCCGAACATGTTGCGCTGGGCCTTGGGCAGAACCTCACCCCAGACTCGGTTGGTTGGGGCCCAAGCCATGTTTGGATCCTCTCTGGTGATGAGAGAGGGCATTCCGTTGTTAGGAATCGTAGACGCCAACCTCGGCTGAACACGGGCAATAACCACTGGCGCATGTCCTTGTTGAAGTGAGCACCAAGACTGCACAGCAAGGTCCTGCGCCCTCTCGCTGTCAATGTCCCCGCCAGCAAATGTGACCTGCCAGTCCTTGGTGATCAAAAGCTTCTTGAAGGCGGCAAAATTCTTGGGGATGGTAAGGGCGTGGTGTAGGATAGTGTTCACGCCAACGATGGCTTCGCTAGGAGATTTCCTCAGCTGTAGGGTTGTTACGGAGTCATCATAACGGACCTCGTCGAGGTTGACGTTGCGCTCCGGCGGGAAGGCGAAAACAAACCCCAGGACGTAAGGGGAGTACCCTGCAAAGAGACAGAAAGTGCCATCGTCGTTATTGGTTCCTGGCTCAAAGTCCACGGCCTGCATCTTGGTGGCCAAAGGTCCTTGGGCGTCGAAAACCGTTCTGTCCCAAAGGTGTGTGCCGCGGGCCAAGACTTCGGTCAGGATCCAGTTGCCAACTGGAAGTCCGTTGGAACCAAAGAAACCCGGTCCATGGATCCTTCCAACCGTTTGGGACAGGACCTCGTCGTCATCGACAACTAACTTGGACTCCTTTTCTTCGGGGTCGATGATCACACGGAAACCCCACCAGCGCTGTTCTGGCTGAGGTGGCATCTGGGAACGGGTTAGCAGAAGGTCCTTTGCAATGGTAGGGGCAATGGGCATACCTTGAAGTGTCGTGCAAGTAGCGATACACCTGGAATCCGGACCTGTTGATGGTTTATCTTGTGGCGAGTCGTGTTGTGTATGGTAGAAATGTTGGTCCACTGCGAATATGGTTAGCAAGAGACTTTTGAATGAAGCCAGAGAAATGTTTAGCATACCAGAGAAGAAACAGGTGTGAAGCTGCTAGAACGGCACGGCGAGGAGTCGAGACACGCGAGGACTCTTGGGAGGCTGGTACGGGACGGCGAAAGTTGAGATACGCAATGAAAGAGACGATATTCCACTGTGATTACGGTTAGCACAAGGCCTGTCACTCGAGCAAGAGAGGTATTCAGGTACCAGAGACGGGACGCGAAGGACTGTTGGACGGCGAGGAAATAAAGGGAGTCTCAACCTGCTAAGTTACTTTACACTTAATTAGCAAGAGCTTGATGGCGTGAAGAAAAGAGCATACTGGAGACAAAAGGTATGGCTACCGTAGTGGCCAGAAAAGGCTCTTGGATCTCTGGGGCTTCTCCAGAGCCGCACTGTTCAACGAAAGGATGATAGCCGCTCGCCGCGAAAAAAAAGAAAAGAAAAGGGCGCGCATTACCCTTGAAGACTTGATAAGTATATTGAGAGGCTTTCCTGCGCTTTGGAAGCGCGGGCGGTGATGCTGTAAAGATGCCGATGGTTGCGTGCAGGAGTTGGGCGGGAGAAGGTTATGGAAAGGAGAAAAAGAGAATGTTGAGATGCCTTGATTAACGAACGTGCTCCCAACTCAACCGCGGTTCGAGATGAGAGAAGAGAATACTCAGGTACCGTGATTCACGAACGTACCTGCTGAGATGGACTTGCTAGCTCAACTGTGGTTCGAACGAAAAATGCATTGCTGGGAATCTAAACAGTATTGCGTTTCACATCACCCTTCAACACGATAATATAGCCCTCAGCTTGTCTAGGAGTTTGAGATTTTTTTAGGGAGATTGATGTATAAGTTAGGATTAGCAGTTAGGATCAGAGATTGAATTAAGGACGAGGGTTTGGTGATAACATCCTAGAAATAGTAATTATTCCGTACTCAAACAATAAACCAGACAACATCGAGTATCAGGAATCATTAGCCAGGGTGAATCTAGATACAATAGCGATAATCTCTTCGTTAATCATAACGATCTGTTAGTTTCAAAGGTTTTGGTGCGTATAAAGACACAGAAGGGACAATAGTTCAAGAAACGAGGTCCCGCTTACCGAAAAGCAATATAGGAGCTTGTCTGTCAAAAGAATTCCAGCTTAAGAAGTGATGCGTGTATCTATCTATCATCTTGATGATAACTGCGGTCGTCTTTGTTGCCAGAACTTGCCCAAGAGAAGTGCAGTGGTAGGGACGGCTTCAGAAAATTCTTCGTGCTTCACGACACTCAAAGTTGGGTTTGCGAGGCTTTGAGACTTTGGCCTTGACCGTCTTGTCCATGTTCACAAATTGCGATCATCTATGTGATGAAATGCGGCGTGGTGGATCGTGGTGTTGAGATCGAAACGGTAGCGTTTGAAACGGCAGTTATTACATCCACAACAGCAACCTACGTCTCACGAATTCATTGAGTTGTTTACATGATTAAATTTATGCTTATTACTGTCTTTGTAATAACTAGTATTCACTTTAGTCCACCTGCGCTGCTAAACTCATCCCAACCTTAGGCCTTCTCGGGATCCTGGTTCTCGGCGATTTTGTTCTCCAACGCGTTGGGCTGGTTAGATCCCTTGAATTCGGATCGCTGGAGCATGTTCCAAGCGTCTTCTTGCTTGTCCAAATGACGGAAACAGAACCAAAATGCGATTCCGCCGACGAGAGAGATGCAGGCAACGGTGGTGTAGTTCCAGACCAGCAGGGGGTCGACGGAGAGCGGGACAAAAGCCTGGCCAATGGCAGCAGACACAGCACTCATGAACAAGTTCACGCTCATGACGAGGGACTTCATGTTCTCAGGGGCCTTGGAGTAGGCGTACTCGTAAGAGGTAACGTTGGTGAAGATCTCGGCGAGACCGATCAGGATATAGGGGAGGCACTGGGCCCAGACGTTGATAGGGGCAGGCTCCGGGCAGTCAGAATCGTTAGCGTACCAGCCACAGGTGCCCATCTCGTAGATATAGTACTGCATAACGGCGGAGGCGACCATGGACAAGGCGGCGATGATGAAACCGGTGGTCATACGCTTGATGGGGGTGAAGGCGATGCCGAACTTGCGGAGAGTGGGGTACAGAACGTGGTCAATGATGGGAATCATGATGACGATAGAGATGGGGTTGAGGTTCTGGATGACATCGTTGGGGGTGCCGTGAAGCTGCATGGTCGCGGCCTGGGTGGTCAAGTTTCCGGTCATCTGGTTGTAGGCGAGGAAGAAGACGGGGAGGAAGAGGAAGACCTTGCAGGCCATGAGACCTCGGCGGACTTCGTCGACCCAGGCATCGTCGTAGGTCATCCAGGCGGGGCGCTCGTCAACGGGAACGTTGGAGGGCTTGGCGAGGTCCCAGTTGAGCTTGAAGGGCTTGCATCGCCTCTGAACGAAGACGAACATGCGCAAGAACTTGGACAGAACTGAGCCGGTGGGCGGTGACAGCTTGTAGTTCTTCTTGTTGAAGGCGAGGACGATGGGGGCGATCAGGAAGAGGATAGTCGGGATGAGGAAGGCCAGGTAGAAAGAGTGGTACTTCTCAACATAGACCACTTTGGTTCATACGTTAGCAAGATGTTCTAGAGTGTTTTAAGAGGGGATGTCTTACTTCCGATCTGGCCGGCCATGGAGCCGATGTTGATGCAAAAGTAAAAGTACAGGAAGATACGGGTGTTGGTCACGGCGGGATCGACAATGACTCGCTCGCCGTTCTGGACCTCAACGCGCATGCGGTTGTCCTCGTTCTGCTCAGCGAGCAGCGGCGAGACATTGGCCTTGAAGAAACCAGTGCCGACGCAGAGGGCGATGAGACCGAGGATGAAGACACCGAAGGAGGTATCGGCCTTGACAATGACACCGGGGGCGGAGGCGGCGACGAGGATGACGTGGGCGATGGTGGAAATACCGATGGCGATGTGAAGAGTCCAGAAACGACCGAGACGGGCATCAGCAACCCAGGCACTGGAGAGAATTGTCAGTCGGGTTTGATGTGATGCTAAGCGGTAGGAACTTACCCGACGAGGGGCATCACGTAGGCGAAGAACTGGTTGAAGAGAGACAGAGCCTGGGCAGCCTGGGCACCCATGTTGAGGGCACCGGCCTGGGCATTCGGGTCGGAAGAGTCGACGGGAGAGCCAGTGGTCGAGCCCTCGGGTAGCGGCTGGGCGATGAAGTTGGTGTAGAGCACCGAGGAGCCATAGTAGGAGAATCGCTCGCAGAGTTCGACGAAGGCGATGGTGTACATGCTCCACTTGATGGCACCCGAGACGCGGCGCAGCGTCCTGAGGTCCTCTTCGTTGGGCGCGTCGTCGTCCTCGCTGCTGGAGTGGACGTCGTGCTGCATCTCCTTGTCCATGGAGCCCTTGGCGGCGATCTGGGGGATGCCGCGAGTCTCAGGATCGACAAGCCCGGACTGCGCAATGGCGTCGTTGTCGAGGTTGACGGTGGTGGTCATGATGGGCGGCTTGTGTGTCCTTCGCAGCTCTTTCAGGTTCTGTCTTGCTCTAGCCCGGGGGAAGGGTTAAGCAGAGGGAGACGGAGGGGAGGAGACCTGGAGAGGGATGGGAGACGAAAGGAATCAGAGACGGGGGACGAGAAGGGACCCACGAGGAGTCTTATATCAACTCGACGATGTAGCACTCGTCCACGACGCGGACACCCCGTCGCCACCTGTTCGTGAGACAGGAAAGGCAACCCATGGCCGATGAGACGATCCCAAGCCCAGGCCTGGTCGTGCCAGAGATTGGTCAATGGCCTTATCGGGCAGGTCGCCGCACGCGACTAAGACCCGACAAAGAAGGCTGATGCAGAGCAAGGTCGGCGACAAAAGTCCCAGCCCAGTGACAGTTCCAGTTCCAGTGCAAGTCGTCCGTCGATTAGAGATGAACAGGCAAAGAATACTAGGGCCGGGGTTTGCTAGCGGAGTGGGTGGCCCAACCGGCCGGGAACAAGACGAACCAGGGACGGACCCCGGTGCGGGCCCCATTCATTGTCCCGCCACGGCCGGGGTCGCCAGAGCCCGCCAAGCGTTTCGGGCCTATTCGAGTGGACGGCAGGGTTAGGCCCAAGGGGGAAGGTGGCAAGACACCGAGCCCACCGAGCCGGCTGTCTGTACGAATAATGTACGGAGTGTCGCAGTTGATATGTACAGTCGCACTGGAGGTTGTGCGTAAACGCGGGAGACGTTTCTGAGTTTCCTCGGGTCAGATGGAGGGTGCCAATGAACGTCGAGATCTCGTCGGGTGCAACTCATCATCAACCTGTTGTTTTGCAAGTCACGGTTGCGCTTCTGGAATTTAAGAACCCGCCGCTCCTCGTTGGCCCGGATGTACTGTACGATGAAACCTGCATCTCGCCTCCCGGCATCTGGGAGCAAGATAACGTACATAGGGCCGAAGCGCGACGAGGGATCCCAGCAGCGAGGCTCACACCCAGAAGCGCGGCGATTAATGCCAGACAGCCGATTAGACGATATACGACGATGCATTGCGTCGCGTGTGCCTCACAGTCGTCGATGAATTCCTGTCTCTATCCTGTCTCAGCGCCCGCACGCAAGAATGATCGCGTGGCGTCCTGCGTGCCGAGGCAATGCCTGTCTCCCGCCCCGTGGGACCCGTTGCCGGAAATAGGCAGGGCAGCGCCAGTGCAGCCAAAGAGGGTGTTGTGAAGGCGCGCTCCGGCTCCGAAACAGAGAGATCTGCGGAGGTCCGGACGGCTTACGATTGGCTGCGCCGGCGGGGCCGAGGTGTGTGTGTGGCTTTCTTTTTCTTTGCTTTTTTATGCCCTGTTTCTAAAGCTTTTGGCTGGACATCGCCTAGGTTAGTTGTGGTGTCCGGGGAGGCGAGGGCGGCAACGCGACGTTGTATCGACATTCCATCCGCATGCAGAGGGATCAACGGTGAAGCGCGCGAGATAGATACGCAGCCTGCGAGAGAGGAAGAAATGCAACCTGTCCGGAACGCGGCAACGACAGCCACGAGAACAAACCAACACCCGCCGCCGCGTGAGGTGATTCCTCGCAGCACGCAACCGCCCCGGACACTTGTTGTTTTCTTAAATCGCGGCGGCAGTGCGGGCCTCGCTCTCAAATGTAACCGCAACCTTCCTAAACCGGGTTGGAGCTATGAGCGAATCGCGCGTAACAACCCGTTCGGCCGCTTCCACCAGAGACGGGTGTGGACCGATTCCTCCATGGCGTTGTCGTGCGTAGCTACCGCAGTGCTAACGTTTGCCGCTCGATCTGGAATTTTCCATGGAAGCTTCTGAACTGCACTTCCTGTAGAGGCTGCACAGAGGGGCGACGTTCGGCAAAAGGGGCAACATTGCCAACGGACCAAACACGATCAACGGAATGTCAGCTGGCAGCGGGCCTCTCCCCATATCCCCACGCATCGCCATTTTACCTGTCAAGCACGTCTATCTCGTTTATGACAGACGAAAACTGCTTTGACTCGTGTTCCCCAAGATGACACGAATCCACCGTATCTCACCATGACAAACGGAAACTTCCCCAGCATCCAACTGCCCCATTGAGGCTCTCGCCGTCTGGGGTTTGCGGGGAAGACCCGACGGCAGCCGACGCAAGACGGGAGGGCTTTTTATCACGAGCTCTCGTATCGTGGTCACTCAGGGAGTAGTAATCTGGCAGCCGGTGCATGCTGTGTCCTGTCAGCGTCCTCCCAGCTGCACTGTAGCCCGTAACGAGAGAAATACCTTATCGGCCACCGTGTGGTCTACAGCATCTGGCCTCGGGGAACTTTTGGAGCCCCAATGGAGCAACGATCTGTGCATGTAACCTTCCCCCCTCGAGGACCCTTTGTCTAGCGCCGGTGCTCAAAGCTCAAGCCGCCAGCAAAGGGACCACCCCCGCCCATTCGGAGGAAAAGAAATGGAGACGACAACCCCTGATCGATGAAGCCGCAGGGCCGGAACACCAGCCATGCGACAACACCGGGGCGGAGAGCGGCGGCGTGGGGCGCGGGAACGAGCACGTCCGTCGGCGCTGCCCGGCCCTTTCCAGTCCACGCACGCGCTGTACGCGTCGCAGATCCGTCACCTTGAACAAGAAAGATTATCGACATGAAGGACGCTCGTCTTCATTGGCTGGGTTGTCCGTCATCCACTGGGATCCCACATGCCACGACTCCACGACCCCACAAGCCTGCCTCTGCACCTGCTGCACCTTCTGCTTCCTCCACTTGCGCACTCTCGCGGCACGGCAGAGCCGCAGCTCCGGGTACACTGTGAATTGAATTGAAATACAGGGTGCTTTATTTCGCAATTGTAAAACCTCGTGGTACATGCAGAAGCAAGTCAGGCAAGGCTTACCCTATGCTGTCAAAGATCTCGAGGAGGGTGACCACTGGGTTCGGAACCTACCCGACCGATGCATGTATGTACGTGTGCATGGTCTTTGAACGTGTGGACCTGCAAAGCTGTAGGGTATCTCACCTTGCGTAGACTACAGTAATTACCCTAACTGCTACCGAGTAAAGGGAACGGTGAATCTCCTGGTCTCAGGATGAGAGTCCTCAACAACCCTACAGTAAAGTCCTTGAAATGCCTGGACTCACATTTCCGCGTGAGCACTACCAACCGAGGGACTAAAGATGTCGTCCAGTTGGAAATAAGAGAACTACCTAAGAGATAAGAGCGAGGCCATTCGAATCATCATTGAGACCAAGCTTCTCAATGGGGTTTACCACCCCCGTGGATGATCTACTAGGTGCAGACATCTATCTAGTGGCAAAGTGGCGATGGTATCGTTGGTCGCTCACGCACTCAACTACATCGGGCAGGCGATAACAGCCTACTCCGTAATCCAAACAAGGTTATGGACACAGGCGTGATACAATCCTCACTGACATGGGTCAAATAGCAGTTAGACTCGGACATAAGCCTGGGAATTGCGATGAAGCTTATAAAACCCAGCCGTGCATGAAACCATTCCTTCTTGAGCGACCCCAGAAGGGAAGGAGGTAAACGCCCCCGGCTTGCCTCCTTGGGACCATGTAACGAAGTACTCTAAGTAGGGACAAGAATCCTTCCCAAGTTCCGCATCAAGAAGAAGGATTTCGTCGGTCTGTACGATTAGTAATTCACCTCGGCTTTCAGAAAACAGTCTGGCGTATCGTAAGCTAGCTAGGTCTGGTTATCCACGACTCAGCGGACATAACTAACGCGAATGTGCTCCTGTTGACGATGATGATGTTGTTGTTGTCTAGCATGTGGTACCAAGCAAGACTCCAATTCAGGGGTTCCATTACCGAGGATGCCTCACCATCGTACCCCAGGTAGGGGCAACTGGGGGCGTTTTAAAGATTTTCGCAAACGTCAAGCCTAACCTAGACTGCAAGCCGCAGTGCAATATGTCAGCTCAGTAGGATGGCGCACATGGACGGTCTTTCTGCCCTGGGGCATCCTCCGTTTGCCTGTCTAATTTCTCTTGCGGGCGAATTTGCGGACTAAGGCGCCTTGATCAGCCAGGGTGGAACTTCTGCAATGCTATGTTGCTTTGTCGAGTGTCGGTTTGGGAAACGCCTGGTACTCCTGCGTGCTCCTGTCTTTTAAGGATCGCACCATCATCCACTATGAGAACTGTCAACGCAGAGTATGAGGAGTGAATAACGATAGTGGAGGATGATAGAGCAAACGATTTACTAAAGGACTCGAGAACGGCCTTTGGGTTTCTTGTAAAGAGGATGTGTGGATGATTTCTCTTGTATCCCAGGTTGAGGTAGAGCTGCAGCTCGCAAGCTGGCGACCCGACTGTTGCCAATTTCGGACGTAGAAGTAGAATGTATCTCTGCATGGCTATTTCCGGCTCTTCCCATTTATCCCTGGACCACTCACAATAGTGACAACAGCAAATAATGTGATGAAGGGTAAGGCAGATGTCTAACTCCTGTGATAGTTATCCCTTGAGCCTTATCTTACCGGGGCTTGGTAAGTACAGCGTTCCCTTTACTACACAGTAGCTATACGGCTAAATCTTTAATGCTATAGTGCAGGCTAGGCTAAGAGGCCATCCCGCCCATAAGTATCTACGAGACCCGGGACGAAGTCCCTCCAGGACCTTATCCCAGCGCCAGAATAGGGTTCTAAGGGTCATTGAGCCCAGTCCCCCCAATCACGACATCGTGTGGCCCACTCTCCCTCTGGCACTTACTCCCACTTTTGCTCGCGGTTTTGTCTCCCTTGATACCTGAGTTCTGTATCTTCATAGATTTAGAGAAAGCAATATTAAGTATTAGGTGATAATCCTCCCTTAGTAATACTCGATGGAGTATTGCGACCAAAATGGTGATGACCTACCCAGCTGTTTCCTCGCCCTGGAAGCCAAGTCTAGGACATCAGATTGTGAATAGTACTCCACGCAAATTTAGACCGCTTCCCCATACGGCCGTTCTCGAGACTCAGGAGTCGGGATTGACTTCCAATAGCGGCTGGTTCTCAAATACTATCTCGATCAGCCCTAGTAGCCCGCGCAGATCCTGGAATTCTTATGAAGTGTATCCAATACTCCCGGAGACTTGCTTACTATTATCACCCGGGGAGATGGGCAACTACATATGGTACAGTTTACATCATCGTTTATATGTCTATCGTATTCTCTTAGGAGGATCAGCCGCTAGTAGACCTCAACAGGACCTTAGGATAGCGTGAAGGAAGTCATAGTTGTGCATTTTTAATTAAGTCATAACGAACTATTTGCATAATCTTAAAGCTATGAACTGTCATTCAAATATTAACAACGGCCGTATCACCAACTCAAGCCTTCATCCTCTTCCTCTGCAAGACCTTGACGGGGTTCTTCCCGCGAAACCTCAACCACGTCGCCAGGTACACAACAGCGTAATTAAAAACGATGAATCCGCAGAAGATTCCAAAGTCACGCCAGATGTTGCGATAGTAAACACTGAACCCACGCCCAAAATCATCACCCGTCGCGTACTGGCAGAACTCACACACGCCTCTCGCGCCGGTTTGCACGTAGCCACCAGCCTGTTCTATGTACGCTGCCACGTACTCGTCGCAGCTCTGGTTCGGCGGCGGCGAGAACCGCGCCAGTTCATTTGGTTTGCACTTGACGTCCTGGTCGTGGATGGCGGCGCCTAGGAATGCCTCGAGTAGGTAGTGGAATGGTGAGAGCCAGTACATCCATTTGCGCCAGAAGGTAGGCAGGCTTGCGGGCGGAACAACGACGCCGCAGAAACTGACTACAAATAGGAAGAAGATGGGAACCAGTATTGACGCTAGCAGCTCGTTAGGTGCCAGCGCGGCGATGGCCTGGCCGAAGCCGACGTAATACAGCTCGAAGAGGAGAACAAGGAGGAACGCAAAGCCCGACGTGAAGCTCGACGTGTTCCAGCCAAAGACGCCCCACCACCAGCAGTTGAAGTATATGCCGCCGGCGACGATGGCGTAGGGAATCTCGACGGCCACGGCGGCCGTTGTCCACGCGGCCCAGCTGTAGATCTTGGCGCCGTCCTCGCGCCACTCGAAGACCTGGCGCGATTTGAGGAACACGGGCTGCAGCTGCTGGATCAGCGGCGGGCTGATGGTTAGGGTCATGAAGATGGAGAACAGGCGGTTCTGGAAGTCGATGGACGACGTGCCCAGCTTATAGAAGGTGAAGCAGTTGAAGAGGCCTGTCAGCACGTGCAGCATCATCTTGCCGAGAATGTAGTTGGGCGTGCGCCAATAGGCCGTGAAGGAGCGCTTGAGGACGGCGAGCGTTTGGGTTGTAAGTGGCGTGGCGTACTCGCGATCGTCGGTGAGGGTCTTGGAGGGATCGAGGTTGCGGCGCTGCGAGATGAGTTCTTCCATTTCGCGCGAGCGAGCCTCGTGCTGCGGCGACTGGGCCCATACGTCGCCCCAATCCTGGCCGTTGTAGTCTGGATCGCCGGCTCCGATGGTCTCAAGCATGTACTCGGCTGGGTTCGCCGTGGGAGCGCACTTGGCGCCGCCGTTCGACTCGAAGTAGTCGATCAGCTCCCGACTGTCGTGGCCGAGAGGGCCGTGGTAGACGACGCGGCCACCGGATTTGAGCAGCATCAGCTCGTCGAAGTGCTCGAAGAGAATTGCGGAGGGCTGGTGGATTGTACAGAGGACGGCTTGGCCCGCATCGGCCAGTTTGCGCAGGAAGCGTACGATGTTGAACGCCGCGCCGGAGTCGAGACCGGAAGTAGGCTCATCGAGGAACATGAGCAGCTCAGGCTTAGATGCTAATTCCACGCCAATGGTTAGGCGCTTTCGTTGTTCCTGATTCAAGCCTTCGCCAACCTGGCCGATGATGGCGCCGGCAATGGGTCTCATCTCGAGGAGGTCAATGATGGTCTCACAATAGTCCATTTTCTCTTGGACCGGGACCTCCCTAGGCTGCCGAAGCATGGCTGAGAACTGTAGGGCCTCGCGGACGGTGGCCGTGGGTTCGTGAATGTCCATCTGTTCCGCAAAGCCAGTTGCTCGCTGAAACGAGTTGGGAAGAGGGCGGCCGTCGACAAGGAAGTCACCGGTGATGGTGCCAAACTTGAGGCGTTGGGCCAGGGCGTTGAGCAAGGTTGTTTTCCCGGCGCCTACATAGATTAGTTGGTTGCCGAGGGACATGCATATGCCATTGACTTACCAGATGCACCCATGAGGGCTGTCAATTTCCCGGGACGAACGTAGCCCTGGATATCTTGAAGCAGCTTTCTCTGCCCCTTCTCATACGGGATGGTGTAGTTGACATCTCGGAAGGTGAAGATAGTCTCATTCTTGGCGACCTGTTTGACATTGTCGCTATCGCTCGTCTCTTTCGTGCCTTCATCGCCCATGACTGGTGGCGTGCGACCGGACTCCTCGTCGGCCTTGGCATCTCCTGTCCGTCCACCAGTGGAAATTGTCTCCTCGAGCGTCTTTGGGACCTGGCCGCGCTTGAAGACGGTGATGGCACCGCCTCCGACGTTGGGCTTCATCATTTCCATGCCGAGGGCTGTCAGGAGGACAAAGGCGATGAAGAAGGCCCACAGGAAGCCAAAGTTGCGCCATAGGTGCGCTCGGGTGTACGTGAACGACGCCTGGATGTAGGCCGCACCGCTGACAGCAGTCGAACTAGGTGAAGCACCGGCGAGAGCGCAGCCTTGGTACTGCCGCGATGCATTGGGTCCTTGGGGAATCAAGTACGGCGCAACGCATTCAAGCGTCAGCCCGGAAAACTCGTTGGCCATGAGACACTCGAAGCCATACTGGATCCAGTTGATCCACCGCAGCCAGCTGAACCAAGGGTGCATTGAGTCCGGAGGGATGAGGTAGCCGGTATAAACGATCAAGATTTGTATAGAAAGCCCGGTGAATCGTGTACTTACGTCCATTGTGCCGCACCATGCCGAGATAAGCCGGAAGAAGGCATAGGTTACCATGGTCACTAGCCATAATATTAACGTCGCAATGAAAAATTGCGACGCTGTCCTGGCCAGATTCGCCATGAAGTAGATGATTAGATTGAACAGGACAATTTGAATGAATACCATGGGCACATCAACCACCGTCTGCGCAATGGCAAACGCCGCGGGCCGATAGAACGAAAACGACTTGTGCTTCATAATGATAGGTTTGGCTTCAAAAGCTGCGCTCTGCTCAGCAAGGGCTAACAAAGCATTGAACAACAGCAGGAAGAATAGCGTGCCGCCGCGCGGAAACGCGCCCTCGGCCGTCTGCGGGAGGTTGTAAAAGAGGCTCCCGACGATGAGGCCCTGGAAGACCAGCCCGCCCCATTTGCCGAACAGGGACGCCCGGTCGCCCGTCATGACGAAGAACTGACGCTGCGTGCACGCCAGCACCTGCTTGTGGAATGGGATCTCGTAGTTCTTCTTGCGTGTGCGATCGGATTCGTTCCGGCGCCGCTCTTCAGCTTGTGAGCCGAGCTGCGACTCGAAGGCGTCCATGTCCGCGAGGTTGCGCTGGTACGCGTCGCTCCGGCGGTACGCGGCGTCGAAGTCGGCCGCGGAGCGAGGAATACGGTCTTCCCAGCCCGGCCGGATGCTGCGCTCGTGCTCGTCGGTGACGGAGACGAGGAAATCGGCCGTTGTCCAGCGATCGGGGCATGTGAAGCCCAGGTCTAGAAAGTACTGTTTGGCCGTCTCGGCTGGGCCGTAGTACAGACACTTGCCATGGTCAATCACCAAAACCTTGTCAACCAGCTCATACAGTTGCTCACCCGCTTGGTAAAGCGAGACGGCGGTCGATGTATTGGCCATGTTGGTCATAGCCCGGATTGACTTGACGTACTCGACGGCCGTGCTGGCGTCGAGGCCTTTGCTGGAGTTGTCCCAGCCTTGAACCGACGCACGCGTGATCATGGCCTCGGCGATGGACACTCTCTTCCTCTCGCCGCCAGATACACCACGGATGAACTCGTTGCCTACTTTCGTGCCGAGGGTGTGCTCGATCCAGAATAGCTTTGTCACAACTCGCAAGAACTCTCTTACATAGTCGTTGCGGGTCTCGCCCTCGAGCCGGGACTCCTTGCCTGGTGTCCGAGTCTGGAGTGCAAACTTGAGTGTCCTCTTCACAGACAGCGTGGCGTAGTGTAAGTCGTCCTCGGGGTTATAGATGACCTCGCCACGAAAATCCTTTGCAATCGTCTCAGCGTCCGTGCCGCCATATGTGACCTTCCCCTCGACGGCTTCAAACCCTGCTCGTTGGTTGCAGAAGGTCTTAAGGGCTGTGGTGCACCCCGACTCTGGACGGCCTAAGATTAATAAGATTTCGCCCGGGCGCACGCAGCCGTCCAGGTGGCTGACGAGCTCCCGCACAGGAGGCTTCCCGAAAGCTGCCTTGGGCCCCTTGGTGAACAGATTGGCGATGGTGCGCGGCAGTCCGAGAAAGAAGTCGCCGACAGTGGGCTGTAAGCTGGCGCCGAGTCCAACGCCGCGGACGGTGAGGTCGCGGAAGACGACACCGGTGTGCCGTGTCTTTTCTCCCTCGCTTTGCTCTTGGCGAGCTTGCCCAAAGATGCGCGACATGAGGCGCTCGATCTCCTGCTGCTCTTCTTCCAACTCGGGTTCCGACGCGCCGGTGCGGCGACGGGACAGCACGCGGAAGAGGTCATCCTCCGTGCGGGTGGTTTTCTTGCGCTCGAGTTTCGGTTTCTCGTCGTTAGCTGGGATTCTCAGCGGGGCGTGTTGCGTGGAGGACGGGGAGTCGCTAGATGTAGATGATGCGTCGTCGGTTGCGGCTCCTATGTCTTGTCGTTTCTCTTCGACATCTCGGCTGCCGGTTGGGATCGTGTCTGAGGAAGATCGAGAGTTGCGGGCGAAGGCAGCTACCTGGGGGGTGGCTTGATCGTGAACTTGGTCTCGGGTGGCGGGGATAGTGCTTGACGACGAGTTAGACTGGCGGGTAACGAATGTTTGTTGCCGTATGTTTTGATCGTCTTCATGTTGATCTCGGCTTGCAGGAATAGTATTTGACGATGAGTGGGAGTGGGCTGGGTCTTGGCTGATTGGGGGCTCATCCCACGAAGACTGGAAATTGGGGACAAAGGCCGCCGTATGTCCCGGGATAGTGTCCGACGAAGAGTTGGAATGGAGAGAAACCGCCGTGTCCTCCCAATACCCTGGGTCGAGATCGTGATTTGGGACAAACTGGAAATTGGGAGCATAGGCCAAAACAATAGAAGCTGGCACCTCGGTCAGTTCCGAGTGCTCCGTGCCATCAAAGAATCCACCATTCTGGTCCTGTTGAGCATCCGTCTCGGAATACTCGCTGACAGAATTGTCGCTCGGCGTCACAGGATAACCGCCTGGGATATCCTCGTCCCGCGGGGTGACCTTTCCGTCGCTCATGGCGTTGATTCCTGGTGTTGCGACCGGGCTAGGAAATCTTGGGATGTCTGGTTGGATCTGTCGGGAACGGCGCATTACTGCTTATTTACACGGGAGCGGCATGGCGCATATATGACGACATGATCGATGTTTGTTCAGCCACGTCATTCGGCCTTCGGACTTTGGCAATTTGCGAGAAGTATCCCCCCAAGACAATGTCTTTGATGGTTTTGGTGGTTTTGGTTGCAAGTGGTGATCATGGCGTCGGGTGGTGTGGGGCGCGAGCGTCATAGACTTGGGGAATGCGTTGCGACTTCTGGAGACTTGGAGATGGAAGCGATTTAGTCGGATCTTTTAGATCTGGCGCGTGGCATTGGCGCCGGTTATTGGCTGGGCGAGTGGGATTGGGAGAAGCCGGATGTTAAGTTAGAGCTGGGAGTGTTCGGGAAGAGCCCTGTGCCGTATACCTATCCTAGTTAACTCAGTGTCCAGACCGACAAAAGCAATCATTTCCATGTACGGTTTCCAGCCACGGAATCGCCGTGTAACGAATGTGCAGGCGGTGGAGGCGATGAAGCACTGTTGGGGGCGGCTGTCACACTCAGCCATTGTGGCTGCATTGGACATGCTGCGATTACAACGTAACCAAGTACCTAGGTAAGGAGGAGCTCGTCAGTCTCACCCAAACTGTTGAGGTACCTACGCGAGATCAAAGACTCAACCGGTCATATACTTCGGGCTCGTTGTCACACAACTTCACACGAGTGCACTCAGCCATTGCTCAATCATCATCAGTGCCTCCCCTTCAACACTCAAAACGCCATGGCACATCCTCACACCCCCTTCTCCTCAAGATCCTCCCGCCAAGGCCAGCTCCCCGGTTCTTGGGCTTTACCGAGCCAGTCGCCAGCGCCGGAATATCCATCTCGGCGTCCGCAAAGCCCATCCCCACAGCCTCGACCTCGTACCCCAGCAGCAGGATGCTCATGAAGCCCAGGATCTCTGCAAACGCCATGTTCCGCCCGGGACATAGATGCCGGCCGCCGCCGAAGGGGAAGTACGCTGCCTTCTTCTTGCGCTCCGTCTCTATCGATTCTGGTGTCTTGTCCTTGGTCGGTGCTGGGATGAAGCGCTCCGGGTCGAAGACTGCTGCGTCGTCTCCCCAGGTTGATTTCTCGTTGTGCGTTACGCCGGCGGGCAGCTGGATGTCGGTTCCTTTCTTGAGCATGTACTCTCGGCCGTCGGGGCCTCGGACTACGTGGTCGGACATGATGCGTCGAATACTGACAGAATGGTTCGTGAGACGCATCGTCTCCCAGTAGCAGCTGACGAGCAAGGGAAGCTGTTCGTCGAATTCGGCAATATTTCACAGTCCGCCCACTTCCATCGTCAATGTGGGTTATCTTCGCCGCCGCCGCTACTTGTTCCCGCAGACGCAACGCCAGTTCAGGCTTCCCGAGGACATAGACCAGAACCCAGTAAAAAGCAGGCACAGCATTGACGGTCGCCACAACGGGAAGGATGGCTTCCAGCAGCCCAATCTCCTCGCCCGTGAAGCCGTGCTTGCGCAAAGCGTTGGCGCGGTTGATGACGAGTTGCGACGTCGTAGGGTCAGTGAGATCATGTTCGGCCGTGTAGTATGCTGATGTGATGGCTTGGAGCTTCTGTCGAGCTTGGTACGCCTTGGGTATGGTAATAGAAGGGAAAAGGGACAGGAGGAAGTACGGGACCGACTTTTCGAAAGTCCTTCACTTGTTAGTCAGGTAGCCAACGTTGATCGCAAACGACGTACCATGCTAGCTCAACGAGTGAAGGGTCCTCGTTGTAAGGGTCATGATCCCCGTACAACGCCCGAGTCGTGGCCAGAGTCATGATGTCCCGGCACCAAAGGTAGAGATTGTCCACCTGAAGGCCTCGATCAAGCAACATCTCCTTGCCTGAATTCATGCTGTCGACCGTCCTCACATTACCACCAACACGACCGAGCTTGGCGGAGATTTCTGTCAGGAAATGGACGTTCATCTTGTGCAGCATCTCGGTCTGGAAGCTGGAATGGATACCATCCGTGAAATCCGGCACGAGCTTCGGGTTAGATGTCACTTTGGCAAACGTGTGGGCACTGAGGCCGAAGGTCTTCTGGGCGAACTCGGTGATGAACGGTTCGAACGAAGCAATCTTGTTGCGCAGGGTTGTCTGGATGAGATGCGGGTTGAAGACAAAGTACATCTTGCCATTCAGCATGGGAAGCGTGGCAATGCCCACAGAAGGATTCGCGTCGTTGATAGAATCGTCAGTAGATGCGGGGCTGTGGAATTCGGTCAAACGCACTGCACGGTTCGATGGTAGCCGTTCTGGTAGCGGATGATGCCGATGATGTGGCCGATGAATGGAATCGTGGGCTTCACCATTGGAGGCTCGAGTTGGTCCATCTGAGGGGATAGAAGCCTGTTCAGCAACGGAAGGATAATGGCGCTGGCCAGAACAACGGCGGCAACGGTCCTAGTCGTGTTGGAGGTGCGGCCGAGAAGGTCGGCGATGACGCCCTGGGAGGCGCCGTTGTGGACGGCATTTCCTACCGCAGTCGACGCCATGCTGATGGAGAACGTCGAGACGGTGAGGTTAAGGAGAGTCTCGGAGTCAGGATCGTCAGGCGGTGGACGGGGTTTTGATTCTCTCCTTGACGCCGACCTTGATCACCGTGGCGCTCTAAGTGTACCAATCCGGTATGACGCCCTCTAAGGCTGAATATTCTAGGGGCATTGCCCAATCACGGACGAGATGATGCAAGCGAGAGGTGGTGGTGGATGCGATATCCGAAGTGATGCGGCTACTAGCTGACGTGAGATGGAACAGGATCTAGGCCTTGGGTAGTATTCATCGGTATAACCACAAGCGTGGGTGATTTATTGAGATCTGAGTTGAACTGCGTTAATCGACTTTGTTGACGTACCAAATACGTTTCTTCATCACTTGGCAGATTTGTTCCCTTCCTTTCTGTCCCCTTTGCTTTCTTCCTTTTCTTCCTTCTCATTTCTCTTCCCCTTGTTGCAGGAGTCGCACCTCTCCCACTCAGTAGGCGAGGACCGCACGAGTACGTGTCTCGGGTACCGCACTGGATCTCGCATGTAGGCGCAAATGCCGTCCGTCAACCCCAGCGCGATATCGCAATCATCGTGCATGACTTCAGAAGACACTCGCTTCTGGCAAATCTCGCAGTCGGAGTGCCAAAGGATGAGTCGGCACATAGCTAGGTTGTTGATAGAAAAGTCACGGGCGTAGGGGTATCGTGTGGTTTGATGCAGGGAGTTAAGTCGGGCTTTGTATTCGCAGTACTCCAGTTGTTAAATAAATGATGAGCATCTTTTCAACGTCTGATTCGGTGATGAGGGCTTGGGTGTCTTGGCTGGGGAGTTGCGTGAACAAACCATCGTGCCTGCCTGTGGCTACACATGACATAAGCAAGGTGTGACAGACAACGGCATGTCAGTGAATCAATGACAGCTAAGAGCTTTTTGTTGTTATAAGCTTAAGGAAGTTATATCTGTAAACAGCGTCGAATCAATGTGTTCTTGGATTTAGCCTGTAAAGTCAGAGGCTAGGAGACGTTCTTGGTTGCACAATGATTATACTGCACCGATTGGAGAGCATCAACCACAGGGGTAAAAGATAGAAAGTAATCACAATCACGTTTACTTACATGAGTTAACGGTTATTCCCAATTTGCGACTGTGGACTAATCGAGGATACAGACAACTCGGCACTTAATCGCCGCCAATCACCTCCTCCCGCTCATTATATCTCCCCTCGCAATTGCCAACCGCCCACACCACTTCCTCTTCCGCCTTTTACTGTTTCTTTGCCCTGGCTACGCAAACTTTGCACTGCGTCGCGGGAACCCAGGTGACCTGGTCGCGGCCCGCGTAGTGGCATGTGGGCGACCTTTGTCCTTCTGGAGTATCACAGTTTGAGCTGTCCAGTAGAGGGACGGAAGGTCTGGTTTCCCTCTGACATTGAATGCAAAGCCACTTCTTCGTGATGACGTAGCACATGCTGGATTGGAGAGTTGACGGAGTTTCTGGTGATGACGACTTTGTCTTGATGTCGGTTGGTTGAGGGTGCGATCTGAGAGTTGAGTACCGGACATTGTAGCAGGACAATCTCGACGGTTTTATACGTCGCATTTGTTTATGATTAAGTTGTGATTATCTAGCATGAGCTCGTGTATTGCCTTATGAGCACTGTATCACGCTTTTGCTTGGTACGCGGTTTTTGTTTGGAACGCCGACAATCAATCATAACGCCTCACAACAAAGTGATTTACCGAAAGTTTAGTGACTACAACGTTTCTGTGACTTTCTCATCTTTCCTTGTTGTTGCTAATACCTTGATATCATTATATTTACGTTAGGAGGCGAGGACACATTTCATGAGGCGTTGGATGGACTACGACTGACGTAGGGAGCTCTAAGCTTGGTGCTATGACCCTGAACCATTTGACAGCTTTTCATTTCGTAATACTTAGTTCAATGTTGAATGCCACAAGGATTTCCAAGTCGACTCGATTTCGCTACTAAACCAGTACACACAATGTCCTATGACTGTGTTCAAAAACAGTCCTCCCCGGTAGGAAGGTAACGATACCATCTATTTTCAACTCTCTCCCACCCCCCTCAATGCGTGCCACCACGCACTCTGCTTCCAGAAAGCACTTTCCTTGCCCCCGACAACCATACACCACTTCTGCAAAAACCATGAAGTTGCCTCCCAACTCCTCATGTCCCATGGCTGAAAAAAAGGAGACTCGGCCTTGCTGCCCTGGCCTGTCCGGTCGCACTGCCAGATGACAAGCCCGCCGCGGTGGTAGATGTCGGCTTTCAGTTCCCATAGGTTGAACGTATGCGGCATCACGGCGGACAGCATGATGGCTCTGTCGCGGAGAAACGGCAGCGGGATTAGGTCTAAGCTGGCGTCGTGCGGGATGAGCACCTGCGCCAGAGTTGGACGGAGGTGCGCTGGGATGCTTCGGGAGGAGCTGGGGTTGACAATTGCGGTAGAGTATGCGATTAATGTCTCCGGATCGGTTTCCGGCGAGGCGTTGGGCTGGTAGAAGGGCGAGATGTACTCGCCGGTGCAGGCTACAATCTTGGTCAAGTCGAAACCAAGCGAGAGTGCGTTTTCGAGCACGGCGCAGGCGACGTTGGTGGGTACGAGTCTGATGGAGTTCCGCTTGATACATGGGAGACGCGAAAGATCTGGATTGTGAGCGCTGGGCAGTACAGTTGATTCCGGATTCGAAGCCACATTGTCCATGCTCAGAATGTCATCACCAGTCTGGGTTGATGAGTTGGGCTCAGACTCGGCCAAGACCGGATCCGTGACGAATGAGAGGCCAGTGGGGTCCCAGTTCAGATTGAGAGGGTCTGGGAGGACTGGGATTAAAGGCTTGGACAGAATAGTTAAGTCTTGGCAGCGGCTGTTGGTTTCGGATGGTTGTATCGGCGGCAAGTTGACCTGGTCAGCGACCGTAGGATGCAATTGTAACCGGTCCTCTCCTTGGATATCATGCACCGAGCTAAGAGAACACGCATCGGACTCGGGCTCTGCATGCGGCTTGAGCACCGGCAGCTTCCTCCTGTCCCGTTGCTGTGCCTGAGTCCTCGTCTGTCGATGCTCCCTCTGTCGCTTTCCTTCAAACCACTAAGTAAACGACTCACAGAGCAATAGATGGGCTCTTACTGTATGCCATTTGCGCAACGCGGTTCTGCTCCTTGCGAGCCGCGGTCATGACCCGTTTGCGAGGCCGCTTCGCATCGCTCGTAGGCTGAGCCTCCCCCGTCATACGATCTGCCGGCATGATTCTCTTGCGCGTGGTAGCGACGGAGAACAAGAGAGGACGAGGAAGAGTAAGCCAGGCACAGGGACATCGTCGGGATGAAGTGCCTACATTAAATCCCGTAATCACCGGCCGTGGAGCTGGCTTACTCCCAAATGCGGATCCGGCAGTGGCTTACGGGTTGGGAGCCAATCAGAAGACGCAGAGGGAGTAATCCATCTGCTCCTTCAACCGCGGGTTCGACGTTATGTTGGAGGATATTATTCATCAAGTGTTTGAAAAGAAATCACAGTAGAATTCTAGTTGCTAGAAAGATTTGGAGAGTCCAGGACTAAAGAAACGGACCATAAATGAAATCCTCCCTCCCTCCCGCCAATATCAAACCATCATCCCATCACCAAAACTCCAGTTCTTCATCCACAGCCCAATTACTCTCTCTCACAAGATCCAATCTGCTCACAATGGCCCCTTCAAAGACCATCGCCATCATTGGCGCAACCGGCATCCAAGGCTCCTCCGTAACCAATGTCTTTCTAGCCCTTCCCGGCTGGACCGTCCGCTGCATAACCCGCCGGGCAACCTCCGACAAAGCAAAGGCCCTCGCCGCTCTCGGCGCCGAAGTCGTCCAAGCCGACCTCGCAGATGTCGAATCTCTCTCGCGCGCCTTCCACGGCGTGAACGCCATCTTCGTCAACACGGATTTCGGCGAACTTCTCACCACCGCTTTGGCGGCTGGGAACGACCAGACCACCAGTTTTCAGATTGCGCACAACACGGAGTTGCGGAACGCCAACAATGCGGCCGTCGCCGCTTCCAAGATCCCGGGTCTCGAGAGATACGTCTACTCCGCCTTGGGTCCTGTCAGCGCCGCCTCCAATGGGAAGTCGAAAAGGAACTACCTGAGCTGGCCAAGAAGGTATCGTTCATCTACATCGGTGTATACAACACCAACCCGTTCCTCTACCCGCAGCGCAACCCGCAAGACGGGAAGTACTCGCTTGTTCTCCCCGCCCCGAAGTCAACACGGCTTCAAATCATCGACGTCGCGCGGTCCACCGGCCACTACGTGCGCGCGCTGGTGGAGGATGAAGAGCCTGGCACCAAACTCTTCGCCTACGAGGACGACTTGAATATTGCAGAGATTATTGATGTGTGGTCCAAGGTCTCCGGGGAGGAGGCACAGCATGTGCAGATGTCCATTCAGTCCATCCATGAAATCTCCGGCGTACCGATTGGGTTCCTTGAAGCGGCGGCGTACTTGACCGAGTACAGCTACACTGCCGGATTGGAGGATGCCATTACCCCTGATAAGCTGAAGAACAAGATACAGGTCCCAGGCTATGAGGAGTTTCTAGTGTCCGAGGGCCGCGAGAAGCTGCTAGGTCAAGATCCCAAGGCGTGATGAGTAATGCAGCATGTTGAATGTCAAGTATGAGTCTCTGCTCTCATATCAATTAAAGTACACTTCCAAGTCTAACCTATGCTCAATGAAAGTAATGTCTATGTATACAAGTAGTGTCTGTCGTATTCTACGTAGTCGATCAGACTCGCTTCAGACCCTTTCAGGCTTTCCCCTGGCCACTCATTGACGTCTGACACCCTTTCCCTTGGGCACTCTGAACAGCCAGTACAGGCCAAGAGCACCACCGATGTTGAACAGCACGTACACCCACAAGAGACCAAAGTCTCTCCATCTATCGTCGTAGGAGATGTCGAACCGGCTCAAGAATTCTTCCGTTGAACCTAGTGCACAGTATGCACATGACCCGGTGGACGATGGGTTCAAGAGACGTCCGCCGGCAAACTCAATAAACGGATCCAGGAAATCGCCACAGGTCATGTTACCGGGAGCCTTCATTTTGAGAATCTCATTGTCGGCACATGTGACGTCTGAGCCGTAGACGGCGGTGGACATGATCCCGCCCATTAGGTAGGTACCAGGCGAGGTGCGATACATGAATTTCCAGAATTTTGGCAGCTCGGAAGGGGTAACGCCAACACTATGCACTCGTCAGCTGCGAAGCACGCTGTAATTTAGGACGAAGAACTTACCCGCAGAAGGCGATGCAAAGCATCCACAGCAATGTAGCCAAGACGCCAGCTTCCTCAGCCGTCTCAATCCAAGTAATGGCAAAGTGAGAGAAGGTGCTGGTAAAGAGCATGAACATCCACAAGAAGAGGAAGATCAAGAAGCCGCGGATTTGCTCGTCGTCGGAGGTTGTATTTTGGACGAAGCCAACTGGGTAGTACCAGCAAAAGTACATCAAAACTGCCATGAGAGTGTTCCAAGCGATTTCGACAAGAATGTTGGACAGGATAAAGGCTGTAGTCGTAGTCAGAAGTTTGCCCAGAGAGCTTCGTTCAAGAATACTTACTATTCCAGCGGTAGATCTTCGAGGGCCGCTCACGTACCTCATACAGAGATCGTTGAGGCACGAACAGGGGCATTATTTGCTCGTTTATGTTTCCAAACAGAACCAAATACATGAATATAGCATAGAGCTGGTTCTGTAGGCCCTGAATACTGTTGTTTGCGCTGAAGCTGAATCCGAGATACAAGGACTGGGCGGGTTAGCACTTGGTAAGAGATCCCGATCGCGAGATGTGACGTACCGAAATAACAATGAGAACAACCTTGGACCAGATGTAGGTTGGAGATCTCCAGAAGTGCTTCCAAGTCCGGATAAGAACCTGCCAAAACTGGGTAGAGAAGGATGCAACGAATTCCTGGTGCTGAGACTTGTCTCCCGCACTGATAGAGTCTGTTTCAGAAGAAGCTGTGACGGGGAGGGCATTCAAGCGACCGAGTTCCTTCTTGACGGCTTGGTACTCCGGCGAACTTCGCCAGACCTGATGCCAGTCGACACTCTCGGAACCGTCTGCTGGTGGCTGGATGATTTCCAACATGTACTCTGCGGGATTGGCGTCATGCGGGCACGGAGGAGCACCGTTTCGCTCAAAGTAGTCAAGAAGAATGCTTGACTCCTCGCCCAAGTCTAAGCAGTTTGTCAGCTTCACTCGCGTGCTCCATCGGGGATCCACGTACCTCCGAAATAAACAGTCTTGCCGCCGGGTGCTAGAAGCAGAAGTCTGTCGAAGCGCTGGATAAGAATAGACGACGGCTGGTGAATGGTGCAGAGCACTGCTTGGCCGCTCGTAGTCAACTTCTCGATCAGATCGCAAATAGCCCATGACGTCTGTGAGTCAAGACCCGAAGTAGGCTCGTCGAGGAAAACAAGCAGCTGGGGACGGGCAGCTAGTTCAACACCGATGGTAAGACGCTTCCGCTGCTCAACGTTCAGTCCTTCGCCGGGAATTCCGATAACAGCATCCGAGAACTCTTGCATGTCTAGCATGTCAATGACGTGCTCGACATACTGCAACTTCTCTGCGCGAGGGATTTCCGCAGATTGTCGAAGAAGGGCGCTGAACTCGAGCGCCTCTCGCACTGTCATGGTGTTTAGGTGAAGGTCTTGCTGCTGCACGTAGCCAACTCTGTGCTGGAAGGACGAGTCCGTTGGTCTCCCGTCGATGTGCGTGTCTCCGCTGACGACGCCCATGGTGACACGAGTTGCAAGGACATCGAGCAGGGTCGTTTTACCCGCACCGGAAACGCCCTAGATACTGTTAGCAAAGGTCATTAGTGGATGGAGGAATCGTACCATGAGAGCCGTCGAGACACCGGGCTTCACCCAGCCGTCGACATGATCCAGAATACGACGATCGTTGCCCTTAATCTGAATATCGTAGCACAGATCTTCCCAGTGGAAAACTGAAGCTCCGGCAGAGAGGCCACTTTGACCCGTGAGGTTCTCGGTCTTTTCCGCAACGACAGGTCGAGTTCCCTGACCCTCCACATCGACACTACCCTTGCGCTTTCGGTTCGATGGCATCTTGCCTTTGCGGAATACCAAGACTTCGCCCTTGCTCTTTGGTGGCTTTGCGAACTCCGCCGAGACGAGGTAGCAACAAAAGAAGAAAACGAGGAAACCGCAGAGGATACCGACGTTTCTGAGTTTGAGTTAGCACAAGGTTGTGTTAGTAGCGAGGAAGAGACTCGACTCACCTCCACTTGTGAGCGTTGTAGTAGCGGAACGACATGTTGATGTACCTATCCCCGTTGACCGTCGTGGATCCAGGCTCGGCCCCGATGACAGAGCAGATCTGAGACTCAGAGGGAAGTGAATCGTAACCTGGACCCTGGGGCACCATCTGAGCGCAATCAAAGTCCCTGTTATGGAATTCACTCGCCATTAGCGCCTCGAAGGCATATGCGAGGGGATTAATGTAGTTCATCCACCGCGACCAGCCAAGCATGTAGTCAGTAGGGATCGTGAAGCCGGTGTAGATCATGAGACCAAGACTGAGAATCGCCGCCGGCACCATGGCTTGGTGGGACGTGCGCGTGAGGCATGCCAGTGTGCGGTAGATTGAGGACATGACCAGCGTGGTCAGGTACGTGGTTAGACAGAAGAAGAAGAAGTTGCCTGGTTCGCGGCGGAGGTGGGCCATGAAGTAGATCAGGATGTTGAAGATGAACATGTTGATGGTCTTGTAGGGAAGATCGAGGGCGTAGCTCGCGATGGCCTGCGCTGATTGATGGTAGAAGGCATAGCGACTGTGCTTCTCGACAACAGGACGTTCGAGATAAACGGTGAGTACCTTTTTTCCTATTAGTGGTTATTCCTGTCAAGGACCCTGACGGTCTTACCTCAAGCTGACTAGCAAATGCATTGAATAGCAATGAGAAGAAGATCAAACCACCGCGGTAGTAGAAGCTCGACGAATCCGGAGCCAGATTGATAAACATGCTACCCAGCACCACAGCCATGATAACATTGAAAAGCAGCGACGCAATTGTAAAGCCGGGGTCAGCCAACAGCCGTCTCCAGCCCCGCCACATAGTCAGCGAAACCTGGCGAGAATACGAGATCGTATAGGGCGACCTTTTCCGCTGGCGCTTGAACTGCTCGGCGCGGCGGGACTGCTGATACTCGGCCAGCCGTTCTTCCTCGGGATGGTTCTTCTCGTAGTCGTCGAGTTCTCGCTGGAGTCTCTCGCGGTGCTCGCTGGCCTGCCATCGCTCGGCGAACTCGTCGGGCGTTCGGGGTGCTGTTGCCTCGAAGCCGGCGCGGACGCGGCGTTCCTGGGGACTTGTCATGGAGGTGAGGAAGTCGGGCGTCGTCTGTCTGTGGGGACCTGCGATGTGTTAGTGGGAGCTTGGAGAAACTTCAGGTGACTTGCATTCAAAGCCTAGGTCTTCGAAGTATCGCTTGGCCTCGGGGGTCTTTCCGAAAAAGATCTGTCGACCTTCATACAAAACAGTCACCCTGTCAAAGACCTGCGATCATTAGTCGATACCCAGCATCCACGATAAAAACCACTTACATCGTACGCAGACTGCGGTGCCTGGTAAATAGCCACCGCACCCGCCACCCCCAGCAAGTCGGCCTGTAGCCGTAAGTTCTTGCAAAAGTTGATGGCATTCCCACTGTCCAGCCCACGCGTCGTGTTATCCCAGCACTGCAGCTTCGCGCCGGTGAGGGCGGCCTCGGCGATGGAAACACGCTTGCGCTCGCCGCCCGACACGCCGCGCACGAAGTCGTCGCCCACGCGCGTGTCGACGGTGTGGCTGATGCCGAAGATGGCCATCATGACGTCGCGCATCATCGTGTCGGCTTGGTCGCGCGTGACGCCGCCGGGGACGTGGCGCACGGAGTGAGCGCTTGCTGCGAAGGAGAGGGTCTCGCCGACGGTGAGATGGGCCAGGTGGCTGTCGATCTCGGCGTTGTAGAGGACGTCGCCACGGAAGGATTTGCGGATGTGGCTTGGGTCAATACCTAGGTTCTGTTAACAGTGTTTCCTGCGTAATACCTATGGGAGCCTTGCCTCTGAAGTTGAGGTACGCATCCGGGCTGACCTGGAGACCGTCCGTCTCGCCTGCAATCGTCTTGAGCAGGGTCGAACAGCCAGATCCCGGGGGACCTAAAACCAAGAGTAGTTCGCCTTCTTCAATCACGCCCTCGAAGTTGCGGAGGATATCGATACGTCGTTTGTGGCGGTTGCCGCTGGCCAGACCAACCAGCGCAGTGATGGCATCTAGAGGCAAGTCCAGGACGCTCTTCTGATGCTCGGCACCGGTGCCCCATCCAAACACATCGAGCTTCTGGAAGGCGACGCCTAGGCTTCGAGGCGGCGCAGAGTCGGGATCCGACTCGGTCAGGTTGATCAGCGCCTTGACCCACGCGCGGGCGTCAAAGTTGGTCGATCCGGGGTCCAGGTGCGTGCCGGGCCGGGGGCTGAAGGCGTGCAGCTCCGTGTCGAACTGGGCCGACGCCCGGGTGAGTTGTCGCGCAAGCTCCTCGATCTGCGTGTTCATCTCGGGCTGTGGCGCGTCGCTTCTGGTCTTGTCGTCGGCGATCTCGTTCTCCTTTGCGCTGGAGTTATCGCAGGCGGTTTCGTTTCCCTTGGAGCTGGCGCGAGAGTCAGAGGATAAAGTAGAGTCTGCTTCGATGCGATTGCCATTTTCCCGCTCAATGGCAAGTGACGAGAGGTCGTCCGCGTCGTGCTTCTCCGACGTGGCCATGTTGCCCAATGTCTGGCCGTGGGTCCGACAATTCAGCGACTGGGTTGTGAATCCTCGGTCCAAGATGAAGAAGAGAGTTGATCGTAGTGATGATATGATATAACGCTGAACCTCAGCGTCTCAGTCTTAAGTAGCAGACATGGCCAGCACAGTCCGCACCCAACAGCGCAAAACCCAGAGAATGCGGAGTTTTCTAACAATGCGGAACAGGAGAAGGAGCGACTACTGACAGCGGCCCGTCAGCGATGACCGGGTTCCGGTCCCCGCGGACGCAGGGTTGCATGAATCCTTCCGTCTCATAGAACCAGACGAAATCGCACCACTCTACGTCGTCCCGGCCCGACGGAGTCGGCCACCAAATTCGTTTCGAGGTGGGTACGACTCCACCCGGGGATCCGCGGACGTCCGGGCTCGGACAGCCGCGGGTGGATTTCAACCACAGCGGATAATACGAGAGGTGCCAGGAGGGCTTGCAAATAAGCTTACATGTCGCCGTGTGGCCTATCGTCACTCTGGGTTGAATGTTGACTTGGTGACAATGAGTTTGGTCCACACATCCAACCCCCTAGATACTACGGGTCCTATCACATCACCTGGGGTGTTTTAGATGAGTCGTGGCGGAGCCCCTCCTTTTTCTTCCTTGACATCTTGGCCCACTAAAGCTTGGGGTGTCAGCTTACAACAAAATATGCCTTCTTTTGGCGAGTTGGTTGCCTACACCCTCAAGCCAAACATCGCCTTATCCACCACTTCAATTCCGAAGGCTGTCCGAGAACTTTAGCAAGTCTCGAAGCAGCTGTTCGGGGTGAGACAGAACTAGCACTTCTCGCAGTTAGTCAAAATGGGCCACACGCCGCGGATCTTGCCGATGTTTGGCAGTGAAAAAAGGCTCAGAACAGAGTTGTAAAAAAGGAAACAGTCCAATGTTCATTCTCAAGGCCCCAACACCACAGCCTCTTGGACGTATTAAATAAGACTAGACATCAGATTTATCAAATACTACCCTAAACCTGTTCATTCCGGACGAAAATGAGAAATCATTACCCCCCGAAGCACATTTGCCGTACTATCACGTAAAGTCCGACGGGGTTTATGCACGATGAGGCATCGTCGACTCTCTCCCCACATCAAGGCGGGCGGTGAGATCGTCGTCACGAACAAAGGAACCATTGTGCCAAGAGGATAACGTCATTATGATATTTGCAATTAATCAGTGATGTAAACATCCCGAGTGCTTCGGTGGATGGCACATGGCGCCTGTGCACTTCGGATGGCGATCGGCCTCAGCATCGCTGGGCGCTTCTATGTGCACAAAAGAACCCTTACTCACAGACACGGAGATCACTTTGTCGGCATCCCGGTGCTGAAGAAGCATTGGCCCAACGTTCAAGCCACTGCCACACCTGGGACTGTTGCCCACATGAGGCAGCAGCTTGAGGCTGAGTAGTGGGACGGCGCGTGGCTCAAGTTCTTCCCAGGCGACCAGATTGCGACGCCGGTTACCATCGCAGACCCGCTGGACACGAACACATTTCATATAGGCGGCCATGCTCTGGACATTGTCGAGGTCGGGCACACGGATACCTTTGATACTACGGTTCTACACGTTCCGGATCTTGAGTTGGTGGTGGCTGGCGATGCCGTGTATGGAGACATTCACCAGTACTTTGGGGAGGTGGATACGACGGAAAAGAGACTGGAGTGGATCAAGGCCATTGAGAAGATTGAGGCCCTGAATCCCAAAACCGTCGTCGCAGGGCGTAAGCGGCCCGGCTTAGTTGACGGGGCGTACTACCTCCAATCGACGAAAGAGTACATCAAAGTCTTTGAGGACGTGGTCAAGGTTTCCGGTAGTGATGAGGAGATTGTCACACAGATAAAGAGTCGGTATCCCGACCGAGTCAATCCTCATGCGATCATGGCGGGGGCATTTGCGGCAATGAAGGGAAAGCAGAACTAGTGGACAGATGGTGTGCTCGGAGAGTAGTGTAGCTGAAGCTCTCGGGAGTCGAGCTGTGTCGGTAAAGAACGAGCGATTCGCTTGACCAGTCATTTCCTCAATTTCACATAATCAATCCGACGCCCATGAAGCTGGGTCTCTGCTCATTGGTTAGGTGATCTGACGGAAAGCTAACAATCTAAGTTCATCAGTGCGGCCGTTGATCTTGAACGGCCGGCAACTCGTGGGTCGCCGAGGTCCGGCTTCCTCGGCCCCATTTGCCGATCAGCGTCCCCGCTTCCCCAGATTTCAAGCTTTGGATCAATTCTCCGTCGGACTGTTCGTATTCTTCACAACGGGCGAGGATGTACTTACTGAGTATTCGTGCAGTGTTGCAATGAAGGGTCGATGAGATATATAAAGCTATGACAGCTCTCTGTAGATGAATTTCTAATCATAACATTCCAGATTCTTCAGACTTCACTACCATCACGTTACTGCAGATTGTTAACTGCAAAGGCCTCCACCATGTCGTCCACAAATACTACCTCCTACCAAGTCCTCATCACTGCTGAAGAGGACAAACTGCAAGTCGAAAAGCGCCGGGCGGTGTACCTCAGACCCTTCCTTCTCTTTTGGCTTAGCTCCTTCATCTTCGAGGTGACAGTACTGTTGATAAGTATTCCCGCCTTCTCGGGATTCCGAGATTTCTTCTCCAGGTTCATGTGGACCATCTTCTTCTGCCCGCTCGGCATGGGGGGAGCTATGGGGGGTCTTGTGAATGCCTTCATCGTCGACAGGCACTACGGAAGTAGGGCTGTTCACTTTTGCGCCATTATGAGCCTTCTTGTTCTTGGCGCGTGTAACGACCTCTGTTACAACCTGGATCTTGTGTTTGGTTGGTTTGGCTCCCAGGATCACTTCTGGTGGTGGCATGGATGATACCCATTGATCTATGGGGTTGGACTTGGAGTGGGGAAGCTGTTGTTCACGGATAGGGGCCAAGAAACTCTGGCTGATTGGGGGGTTTGAGAGCCAAGTCTCGATGGATCGTGGGTCTCAGGGCTTTATGGAGCGATGCAGGTCGGTGAGTAAACGAAGGAGAGAATTAAACAAGATGTCAATGATAAGGCTTGGTGAGGATGTTTCAGAGAGCTGATCCAGCGAAAAAGAATTCGCTCGAAATAACTGCGAGATAGAATCGATAAAGAGTCACCTTATCGCAATGGGTGGCACATTATAATGTCTACCGTGAACAACAGAAATTGCGTAGGGTAGGATTTGTGAACCCCTGCAACATACATGGCACCATTAAACGCCGCAGACATCCTGGTAACATATAAGGTACGTTCGCAACCAGGCCTACTTTCTCTTTTACAATAAAGATCCTCTTGTAATGGGACGTTCTTGCTACTCGCTCTTTATCGTGCTAAACCGTCGGCGTTTCTCTCTGCTAACGCTACATCGTCATGTTCCGCGGCAACTATTCCCGCTTCAGTCTTCAGCCGAGGTTGACCCCACAAAAAGCCGCGTTCGCCCACGTGTCGAGAGACAAGCTATAAGAGATCCGGGGCCGTGGATCTCCTGACTTTCTTGCGTGCTTTGACCGGTTGGTTCTCTCGTCGCGTGCCTTCAAAACCTAGTTATGGCCCTCCGCTTGTCAGACCAAGTTGCCATCGGGCAACTCCAGCCCGGCGAGTATGTCTCAAAGCTGCTCCCGATCCGCATGGGCAACTCCCTGCCCATCGCCTACGGAGGCTGCACGGCATCCATCGCCGTTAGCGCCGCGTGCGCAAGTGCCCCGGAAGGTCTGTCTTTGTACTCAGTCCTCGGACACTTCCTTGGACCCGCGTCGACCGACCAGAAGCTGTACTGCAGCGTGACCAACAACAGAGACACCAGGTCTTTCGCTACGCGACGGGTCCAAGTGAAGCAAAAACAAAAGGACGGCCAGTTCCGCGTGTGTATGGAGTTGATTGCCGACTTCCACGCTCCGGAACCTTCGACGCTTGTCTATTCAGCGCCTCCCCTTTCAAATTGGCCGAGGCCCGACGATTGTTCAACCACTAGGGAGCATGCCGAGGTCCTGAGGGCGCGAGGCGAAATCACCCAGGAGCAACTTAAGGATTTTGCCAACTCATTTGGAGTGTCCGAGTCCTTCTTCGAGACGAAACATTGCGTCAACGGCGTTGCAGGGCAAAACCTCGCCGGCGCCGCCAAGAACATCATCACGACCCAGGACGACCGGCACATCACCGCCAAAACATCCGCAGAGTGGCAAAGAACAAGGGAAAAACTTGCGTCGCCCGCCCAGAACCTGGCAGCGCTGTCCTTCCTCATGGACGGCGCTCTCTCATTCTTGCCTCTGACCCACCATCATTTGTGGTTCGACGACGTGGCGGCTTGCTCAACGCTGGACTTTGCCCTCCGAATCTTCACAGCGGAGGTTAAGTTGGATGCTTGGCACCTCAGGGAGAGGACAACGTCTTGTGGCGGTAGTGGACGAACGTTTTCGGAAGGGAAGCTCTGGGACGAGAAGGGTAACATGGTTGCGTCTATGAGTCAGCAATCGATTCTTCGAATGAAGAAGGGGTTTCAACCCTCGAAGATATAAGGTGGTAACATGTTTACACCCCACATGTCTGGTTCTGGGGGACATTCGCGGTTTGAAACATGACCTCGTGTACCCACCTTGAGCATCTATTATGTGAGCATGGTCTGAATCTTGGAATCTTTCAGCTATGTACAGACACTGGAGACGGAGAACTTAGACAAATTAGACAAAGATAACAGCGAGGATGCGATAGAGTAGAAGTCCAGTGTTTTGAGAATGAGGTCTCTGAAATCGACAACAGTTAAAGCAGCGCTCTTTGTATAACGGTCGTGCATGGCTATGGAGTTTCTTCGATAGTCACACCCATTGACTCGGTCAGTGAAATGTCCACGTCGAGCTCCACATTCTTCCTGTGCATCATCGCTATCCTGTGGTGTACTGAGTAATATATCTTCCACGGCACGGTATGACCGATGTCCGTTTTGCGTGGCGATATCGGAGTGGTTTCTCTCGTAACCATCCCCAAGAGCTACTCCAGTAGCCCCAGGTCTTGAAGGCGGTGAGCATAGAAGACAAGGAGATCGACAGATGACAGAGGGGTAGAAGTCTAGATGCTGCATGTCTCAGACACAGACACGACTAAAGCAGTTTCTCGCATATGCAGTTGTCGCGGCCCGTTGTGGTCCAAGGCCTAGATCTTAGACACCCCGCAGTTGTGTCTTTACTCCGCAACAGCGAGGTAATATTTGAGGATTGCACCCAATCATCGATCTTGCTGTAACGTCTAACTGAGGTCCATGACTTCATATGTTTCATGGAAGAGACAGAACGCGGCTGTAGGCGGCGCCATTGACGGTAGAGCATAAAGTGCGACCAAATAAGGCTAGCAAACAAGGGCACAGTCTCCATTCAGCCAGCTACTTGACACGGTATGAGCTGATGGTTGGGTGGAACATGAATGCAAGGAGCAATAAGCGTTGCTGTGAGAAAGCCCAACAGGTCTAGTATGAATTTCCAAACGTAAGAAATTCTCCTTGCCTGTCGTGTTACCAACTAAGTCTCATCGTTTTCCATCTTGGGAGTCCAGCTTGCCACAGCTAGGGTAGTCTATGGATCTAGACCCGCCACAGGAGCGGTGACGTTTCTGTGAAATCTCGTCGTGTTAAACAATCGGCTATCAAATGAACCAGATACAAATACTGTCAGTAATGTCCCATTCTTCTCTATGAAACGCAGAGACAAGAGCTCTGATACCTTGACTATCACTTTCACTGAGAAACAACCCTTACTCATTTCTATCCAGCCACTCCACACCGACAGACATCATGGGCAAGAAAGAAATCCTCAAGACCAACTCATACAAGCACCAGTGGGCCCGGCACGTCGCGCGGAAAACACTCCAGGACGACCTGGCTACGGCTAGAGCACTTGTCAAAGATGCAACGTCCAGAATCGACAACCTTCCCATCACATTGGATGGAAAGGAGTCCGTCACCAAGCTGCTGACAAAGACAAAGGAATTCACAGGACTCGGATTTGTCCTGCCTGAGGAGGGCAAGCTCAAGATTGGTATTGTGGGCGCAGGCGTCGGCGGCCTGTTCACTGCCATGGTCTTGGATTGGCTGAATGAGAGGGTTCAGGGGCTTGACATTGACTACGACATCATCGAGGCCGCAGGGGAAGAACGACTGGGCGGACGTCTGTATACCCACAAGTTCTCTGAAAAAGAGCACGACTATTACGACGTTGGTGCCATGCGCTTCCCCAACAACGAAATCATGACGAGGTAAATATCCTTTCACTCCCTAGCTCCATCATAGTTCATTACTGACTCCTGGTACAGAACCTTCCAGTTGTTCAAGCTCCTTGGACTAGAGCCGGGAAAAGGCGGATTGATCCCTTATTATCTGCCCGATGAAGATGACAAGGTCTGTCCTTCGTACTTCAACGACGTCAACTGCGTCGGGTATATTTGGAACAGGGAAGGCCTCGAGGATCCATTCAGGATCAACACTGGGCTGTCCAAGAAGGACGAGATTCCTGAAGAGTACGTGGTTGTCCCCAAAGCCAGAATCGTGCTAATCGGTGTCAGACTCCTCAAGAAGGACCCAGCAAAGCTTGTCAGTGCATCTTTGTATGACTTCATCAAAGACACCATAGAGAAGTTTGACAACTCCAGAGATGAGATCGAGAATGGGGAGTCCCAAGGAGACGGAGAACAGGGAACAAAGTTGTGGAAACATCTCATGAAGGCGGATAACATGAGCGTTCACCAGTTCCTTTCCTCGTGAGTATCCCAAATATCAGGCATGGCGAGATGACCAAAATAACTAATGCTCTATAGAACGGACAATGGGCCAGACATGACTCGTGGCCCAGGCTACAACTACAACACCATCGAATGGTTGGAGACGGTTACCTAGTAGGTCTTTTACCCCTATGCCTACGATCAATTCACTGACTCTCGCCAGCGGTACTGGTTGGTATGACCAAGCTCTCAGCGAATGCGTCCTTGACGAACTCGACTTTGCCACCCCCGAGCAGGAAGAAGGGAAGCCCAAGCGCAACTTCTGGTACTGCGTCGACGGAGGCGGCCAGCGAATCGCAAGACTGATGGCGGAGAAAGTCAAGAAACCGGTGCAGCTGAATAGCCAAGTCGTCGCCATCAACGCCAACGTGTCCAAGCGTCGGGATCCGAACACATACGTGCCCATGACCCTGGACATCAAGCGGACTAACCCTGGCTCGAAACAAGCGGACGTGAGGAAGGAGGACTACTTTGCCGTTCTCAACAGTACCACTCTGCCTGCGCTTCAGCGTATGAATCTCAAGGACGCGGGTCTGCTCTGGGGCACGAAGCAGGCGATCCGATCTCTCGGATATGGCGCATCGTGCAAGGTCGCCATCAAGTTCTCCACGCCTTGGTGGCAGATTGAGCCGTTCAACATCAACAAGGGCGGCCTATCTCGGACAGACCTTCCCGTTCGAGTATGCGTGTACCCATCCTACAACATCTCTGAAATCGAGGAGCACTGGGATCCTAAGGGCTCTTCTGTTCTTCTGTGCTCGTACACATGGGGACAGGACGCGCAGCGCCTAGGTTCGCTGATTTCCCCCGATACGCCCGACAACGAAGAACAGCTCAAGGGGGTGCTGCTGCATAACCTTGCCTTGTTGCACGCCAACGAGAAGATGTCGTATGACGAACTGATGGTTCTCCTCGACAAGCAATACGAGACACACCACGCGTGGGATTGGTACAGGGATCAGAACATGTCAGGAGCGTTCGCGTACTTCGGACCAGGCCAGTTCTCCAACATGTGGGAGGAGATCATCAAGCCCAACGCCTTCGGCCAGCTGTACATGATCGGCGAGGCGGCGTCCTCCCACCACGCGTGGATTGTTGGTGCCTTGGAGAGTGTCATTCGCGCCATTTACGTCATGTTCGAGGGACTCAACTCGAACGATCCTAACTACGAGGCGTACACGGAGGTCATGAACTTGCTGAGCCAAGCGCCACAGGAGCAACAGGAAGGAGAGTTGCCCTCTGGACTGCCGTTCTACCCGTTGCCGGAGGAGATGCCAAAGCGTCAGGATTCTACTGAACGAGGTGCTCCTCAGACAAATGACCCTGCTGTCAAGGATAAGCCTTTGACATATCCTGCTGCGATTGCGTCGCTAAGCTTGATTGAGAGTTACTTCGAGTTGGTCTATTCAGCACAGGCGGCTTGATTGCAGGGGCTAGTTTGTGAAATTATTCTATCGAGGGATCTAGGATAGCTGCTCATCTTACAATGCCTGCACTACAATTGCTTAACACAATGGTGCCCTTAGAACACTACATGATTGCATGACTTTGAGGAGCAACTAAGCTTGGTGAGATAAATGTCCATAAGTGCTACTGGTTACCACTACTATGGCTAGTATAAAGTGAAACAAGGAGCCTCACATGATCACACCCAAACTGCTATATATCACTGTCGACGCGTTCCTTCAATACGCATGGTGTCAGCGGTTTGTTCGACCAAAAATTGGAATACGTAGTCCATTCGTCCGTCCATGAGAGTAGACTATCTCTTTAGCTAACTACTGGGTCTCTCCAACGGTGTATGGCGTATATCTGTGCATAACGACAGATACTTCATCACAATTCTAGCCGCGCCAGACCAGGCATTCCTCCACCGACCCTCTCCCTAGCCTTTCCTGTCTTCTTGAACCTTGCACGTCGACTTGAGACGAGCCAAGCCAGACCGCAATACGCCAAATCTCGACTCTTTTGTTGCCGCATCACTTGTCTGTTTCTTCGAGTCGCTAGCTGAAGTTGACTCCTCGGTGGCTTTCGCCTTAGCGGCGATACTTCCCCGTGACAAAAGGTCTCTGACTGCTTTTCGGTCTGCCGTTGTCGCAATTCTTTTGACAAGCTGAAAAGCAGATACCAAGTCCCTTTCGTCGGCATCACTGGATAACAAATTCTGCCCCTTGTACGTAAAAAAGCATGGCGTTGACGGGTTCGCTCCTTTAGCCATAATCATCTTCGCAGCTGTGGAGAACCCATCCCAATCCAGTGGGGAAGTTGGCTTCTCGAACCATTCTTTTTCGTTGGGGTCCATATAGTCGTCAATGAGGTAATGCAAGGTCTGTTTGCAAGCATATGGTGGTTTCATCAAAACCTCCACACACTCCCATGCCCGGGCTCTGGCTGCCGAGGACATTGCTCGGCTCCAGTATTCCATGTTGCAGTAAGGTCGTAGCCGGGTACCCAACAGCATCAATAGCTGCTCATTGCCAGATGCTGCCGCCTCGCTGAAGGGGTTTGCGCACTCATGTCTGGAGGGCATTGGCGGGCAACCCTTTAAGTTCTCCCCTGACAGAAGCAGCCGGGCCACCCGAAGCACGATGGGTTTATCGAGCGCCAACGAACCGGACGCAAGAATCGACAAAGCCCTGACGATGTGAAAGGGATTTCTCAGGTCATCGCGTCCGCGACAGCTGACGTCTGCGCCGTTGGCCAGAAGAAACCGTAATATCCTGACCCGACTATCCTCAAATTGTGTGTCAGGTGCTTGAGACAGAAGATTGATGGCACAAATCAATGGCGTATTGTTAAAAAACCACCCGGCAGACCACCGGGGGTTTAAAGCTGGCTTTGGAGCGTTCACACTTGCGCCGGCCGCGACCAACGCCCAGACTCCAGCTTCAAAGCCCTTCAGTACAGCGTAGGGCAAAGCGAGGTGCCCGAAGAGCCCTTTCTCCACCCGGGCGTTTGGATGTGCTCCTCCTTGCAACAGGGCACATACGCATTCGATGTTACGTTGGTCGAGTGCCATTCTAAGAGCCAACGAGATGATCCTGCCGCCTTCGTCACTGTTGGGATTGCCGCCCTGGGCGATTGTGTTTCGAATTACCTCTCCAGTTGTCGCCTCATGGATTTCGGCAAGAACTTGGTCGAGTATCTCCCGTTGTGTGACTGGCAATAAAAGCCTCTGGGTTGCAGATCTCTCAATAAGGTCACCATCCGGCTTCGCAAGCAACGTGATGGCCTGAATCTCATCAGACATCTCCTCAATGCCGTCCAGACATAATTCGATGGGTTTGACTGAGGTGGGTTTGCGGGACCTCTCCTCGATGTCTCCTGAGGGGGCGTCACGGCTTTGTTGACGAAGCGCGAGCTCAGTAGGGTCCGCAACAACCTCCATATACGTAGACTCTCCATATGACCTCAAGATTGAGACATCTTCTATCCATTGGTCGATGGCTGTGTCTTTTCTGGATCGTAGATCCGTCCGGCGACTGGAGTTTACACTTGCGAGGATTTGATCCGCTCTGAGCATAACTTCCTCGATGCTGGTTTGGGTTAGATCGGTGTCTTTGTTGATATCCTCGGCTGCATGACTTATCTTATGTCAGTACTCGATCTCGTAGAGCCACAGTATGGTCATCTTACCTGGTTATCGCATGCAGACCAATGCTGAGGGCCAGCTTGTAAAACTCGAGACTTTCGCGCAGCTTGCGCATGTCGCCTTGGCCAAGCATTGCCCATTTTTCTTGCGTCCAGGTTTCATCATTTCGATATTTCTGTACATTTTCGCCAGTCTGCGTCACAGCCAAGAGGCATCCGTGCAATGTGCTGTCGATTTCTTGGATGAGCAGCGAAGGTAGGGAATTCTGACGACTAGGAGAGAGGACGCTAGTGATTGAATCCAAAACGGTCGACAGAGCTTTCAGCTCGATGGAAATTTGGTGCAAGTCGTCGGCTGAGGCAGAAACATCGCTTGCAAATCCTGTGACAGCTATTGACGTCCTGGCGATGCCCTCTGCAAGAGAAACTGAGGTGGCGGCGACGGAAACAGGATCCATGCTGAAGGCGAGTGGGCTCAATCACTGCAGAGGCCAAGATCGAGTAAATCCTTGACACTTGGCGAGGTAACAGAATCGCGATATGTGTCGGACAGCTTGAATATCTTGTCTACAAAAATGAATTGGAGGAGTCAAACACAAAGAAAACCAGGTTGAGAATTGGAATAAAAGATGATCAACGCGTAGCGCGGTTGGTTTCAGACTGTCAGGGGACCCTATGCCAAGGATTCACTCAGCCACAAATCCACCCCACGTATGACGAAAATAGAGTTATAAGTGGGAAAAGAGGAGACTATTCAGCCTCGATGTATTTTCATGACATGACGATCAACGTCTGGGACCACTATGTTCTTTTTTAGAGGAAACTCAATACGTGGCGTTTAATATGGGAATTGATTAATTCGGCTAGAGAGGACGATTTCTGCCGCAACCCTTTTTGAAGAAGGTAAAAATAGTGTCTCAAAGCCGTCTTGAGCATGCGATCCCTAGACTTTTAAGCTAGGACCTCTGAGGCACCATACGAATGGCACAGTCCGCACAGCCTTGCTACAACAAAAGGTTGATAATGATCAATTTGTATAATCTACGTGGGGCAGCGGCAGCATTCGGTACTATTCTTCCGCTCAATTCATCTGCGTGTAGGTCAGTGAGACGGTTGATGATCCCCGCACTGACTCGGAAACGGTTCCGCGTCTACCCCAACTAATGGTACGAACTGTGCTGTTTCTTTTGTACACGACTTGCTCGGCACTTGAAGGTTAGCACCGGATGTCCTCGGTGGCTTGCTTCGGGCTGGGCGGTCTATCACAGAGTGCAAAAGCAAGCCATGTCCAGTGAGTTTATATGAATGCAGTACACAAGCTCCCCGGGAGATCCACAGACACAGACACGAACAGAACAGTAAAGCTTCACCTTCTCGACAACGAAAGAAAATGACCGACTACACTCTTTATTCCTACTTCAGATCGTCTTGCTCAGCCCGGATTCGCATTGCGCTTGCCTTCAAGTCGATCTCGTACGACGTCATACCTGTCAATCTCCTGAAGAACGACCAGCTGTCCGAAGAGCATCGGGCTCTCAACCCGTCCGCATCTGTGCCAGTCCTTGTACCTCATGAATCCAAGGATAATGCCTTTAAGATCGGCCAGTCTCTCGCGGCACTGGAGTACCTGGACGAACGACATCCTGAAGTGCCTCTGCTTCCACCACGATCCGACCCCACGGCACGAGCATTGGTACGCACGCTGGCAGACATCGTCGTGGTGGATATCCAGCCGGTGACCAATCTTCGCATCATGCGTCGCGTACGAGAGTTGGGAGGAAATGCGGAGGAGTGGAATCGCCAGCTGATGAGTGATGGCTTACGAGCTTATGAAGCCGTGGCTGAAAAGTGTGCGGGGAAATATTCAATGGGAGACGAGTTCTCGATGGCAGATGTTTGTCTCATACCTGCGGTTTGGAACGCGGAAAGATTCGGCGTTGACATTTCGCAATTTCCAACTGTGCAGCGGATTGCTGGCAATTTGAACAAGCACCCGGCCGTGATGGAAGGTCACTACTTTAACCAGCCGGACACGCCCGAGGAATTGAAGATGAAGTAGATTGATAGTTGGATGGGTAATATTCGTAACCAATGGACAATGATTTTGATGAAATCATGTCTCTACTTTTCAGGCTCTTGAAAACAGCCAAGCTTGCCACTAGAACAATGGGAGGGGAGCTTGAACTGTTCCAGACACCTCACCAAAACCAACCACGGCATCTCCACTACCGAATGAGCCGCGGATCACCAGGGTGTCGCCATCCTGCAAGAACTTGCGCTCTTCACCTCCCTCCAACTTCAAGGGGATCTTTCCGCCTTTTGTCTGCTCCAGAATGCTGCCCTCGGTACCAGGCTCCGTGCCCGAAATCGTGCCGGAGCCGAACAAGTCACCAGGGCGTAGGTTGCACCCAGTGATGGTGTGGTGCGCAATCATCTGCGGCCATGACCAAAGTAGGTTCCTGGAGCTTGTCCGGCTGATGGTGGTCTTGTTTCCCTCGGCGGCTGGAGGTATTGATTAGCATCTTTTGGAGTACGAATCGGCTTCGAGGACTTACTGATGACGTCGACTTCAAGGTCAATGCCCAAGACGTTGTCCTTGGAGTCTTGCTTCAAGTAGGGCAACAGCTCAGTATCATTGGCGATGCCCGGACCCTTGGACGCCTCGACCGCATCGGCGAGGACTACCCAGGGACTAATACTCGTGCCCATGTTTTTCGCAGTGAACGGACCGAGCGGCACATATTCCCAGGCCTGCACATCCCTGGCACTCCAGTCGTTCATCAGGACGTAGCCAAAGATGTGGTCCTCTGCATCGTTCACCGAGATTGGGGCTCCGAGCGTGTTCTCGCGACAGATGAACATGCCCATCTCCAACTCGAGGTCTAGCTTCTCGCAGGGCGCCAAAGTTGGGTTCTTATCGCCCGGCCGTAGAATCTGGCCCCAGGGACGTCGAATAGGTGTCCCCGATGGCACGACGCTGCTCGCGCGCCCATGGTAGGCTACGGGCAAGTGCATGTAGTTCGGCTGCAGGGCATTTGCGGGACCACGAAACAGGACGCCGACGTTGTAGGCGTGATTCTTGCCTGCGTAAAAGTCCGTGTAGTCGCCAATGGCCAGCGGAAGATGGTTCTGGACTTCGGACCGCTTCAAGATGGCCGAGCTTCGGAGCTGCTCGTTGTCTTTGAGCAGCTTCGCGTGCTTGGTGTCGACGGCGAACACGGACTGGAGATAGCTGCGGGTAGCTCGATGGAACGGGCGGCCCAGAGCTGCGAAGGCGTTCAAGGTGGTCGCTTCGAAGCAGCTCGCCTTCTCCGAGATGTCCGAAGACGCGGAGAAGCCTCCCCCCTTGGAGAAGGCCTGGATGTCGAGGACGTGGTCGCCGACGGCAATTGCAGGTCGGGGGGTTTCATTGGCGGCTGTGGAGATGATGCCGAAGGGGATGTTGGCGAGGGAGAAGTGCGAGCCCGCTGGGATGGGCAACCAAGACATGGTGACGGTTGGAATTAGTCGATCTGGTCTCTCGATTCTACCACGATTGATTGAGTGAATGAGAGCACAAGAAGCAGCGGCACACTGAACGACGTCACTCACTTGTAGTCGTGGCCCAAGCCGGCGCAAGCCGAGTCCACGGGCCAGAGGCGGGGTGGGGCCGGGCGGAAATCCACCCGCACGGCAACTGTTTTAGGCCTCCCGAAGCCGAGCCGGCACAAGGCACATGAGGATAGTTACATGTCGGGTTAAGATTAATTCATGGTGCTTAGTTCCGCACGAGGAGACGCAGATCGCTTAGAAGGTCACATTGGACCCTGGGTTCCGGTGCCTGGTGTGCTTCGGTATTCGGGAGCCGAAAAGCTTTCCTGTTCTATAGTTTGTGGCCGACACATGCTGAGCTGGATATTGCCTTCAAAATACAGTTCATCTGGATCTACCTAAATTAATGAGCATTTTGGAAATATAGCAATGCCATCTAGATACAGAGGCAAGATACCACTACGGAGCCACAGTCTCCTGGCTCCTCTTCGCCACTTACGCTCATTCGGTGTAAGTGGTTGAACCAAAGCAGGCAACGCTTATGGGGGTGGCCGCTATTGTATTAGCCCCTGGCGAAAAGCATAGGAGCACAGTAGGCACGCGGAGGGACAAAAGAGGTAATTGCTGGATGAAGGGAGATCAGAGATTATAGACCTCGAGGGACTAACAAGAAAATAACCAAGTCAGCAAACAAGACAGGTAAACGAGTGCAGATCACGGTTTATTGTAGTTAAGATTCAAAGGTATGGGTAGCCCTAAGGACCAAAGTTAGGACATATAAACTGTCTGGACCACGGGTCCCAATAGATTATTGACCCAATTACTAACTCGCGAGTCAGAGTGAACATGGTGACACGGACCCAGAGCAATCAAACAATCCCTGTTCCGACCAAAACGACGAGACTAGTACTTAGCTCCAGGTGCAGAAGTTCAGAGGAAAGTCGGATGACACAGCCAACTGGCTGTTTGAGCTGGTATTCTCGCCCTACGCCCAGTCACGCATGGGCCCTAACACGCAGAGCCCGACCAACTCGCGCCCCGGCTCGGCGACGTCAGAAATTGACCTGGACGCCCAGGAGGAGGACCCCGAGAACAACACGCGCAACACAAGTCAGAGCGTAGTAGTACGGGGCCTACCGGAGATGAAAGTGGCCATCTACGACCCAGGCGTGGCCTCTTCGATCATCGAAGAGCTCCTTGCGGACTGGACGGTCTTGACAGGGAAGGAAATCGAGAGCGTCACGAATAAGAAGCCCGGTCATGAACAGAAAGAAACCGACGCGTCCCACAAAGAGGAAGGAATCCTCCATTTCCAGGACGCTGTCGGTCGGAAGTTCAAGTTTCCGTTTTACCGTGTCAAAACTTGGGAGGTAAGTAAAAAAGATTTGGGCTACGGTCTATAACTAAGAAGTCGCTGACCATCTCTGGGCATGCGAGAACTGGTAAAAGCTGCCTTTATGAAGGTTAATGTCCTCGAACCGCACGTCATAGAGGAGCATTTTGACCTGATGGGCCCCGATGGTGACATCATCTTGCCAATATTCTGGGAAGATAGGATAGAGCCCGGAATGGCCATTACAATGGCTATGTGGCCAATGGACAAACTGCCCCCGCTGCCAGGCAAGCGAGAGCGGAATGTAAAATCCAGGCAACCGCCAAACCCAGAGCAGGCATCATCCCAACAGTCACCAGGACAACCACCGCAACCGAAGCAATCACCACACAAATCTACAGCCATGCCACCAGTGCCACGGCCGTTGAACGTGTCGGAGCCACCAAACACGGTCCCCAAACAAGAAAAGCCCCGGGAGAATCTGATCACCCTGCTCAAGCAGCGGCCAGAAGAAATCAAGGAAATGGGTGGGAGTCCTCTTTTGCCGGGGAGCCCATGGCAAAGAAGCAATTGCCGAAGAATCAGGGCTTAGACCCAGCAGTAAGCATTCCGGTCGAGAAACAGAAAGAAGAATCAGATCCGTCGCTGAGGTAACTGGTTAGCGTTAGCATCGAATAGCTAGACGAGTCCTGCCAACTAAAACCTCGCATTCAAAGACAGATGTTCTTTAATCACTGGATAAAATTGCTTCTTGAAATCGCACTTTGTTATACCAACTTGGAGATGCAATTTCCCTTCTATTGTTCCTCTTATTGATCAACCCACTGATCCATCTATATCCCTTCTATTATATGCAAATTGATCGTTACGCCGTGCCATGCTTTTCGTATCTTAACCTTACCCGTGCGCTTGATATTGCTGTGAATTGCACGACGCGCCTCTCTTTCTTCCCATCTATTGCTGCCTCCAACTTTTACTTAGTCGAGCAATGCTGAATACCAACGCGCCTCCAATCAGTGCAGCTCCGGCCGCTTCATCGATGGTCAGTAAGTGTGTCCAAATGAGCAGATTCGCTTCTCAAACGTACATATCGTAAAGGTCCATCCAACACCCATGCCGTCTATCATCGGTACAACGCCGCCAACGCTTCCGGCGGCAAACGTGTACTGGACGACGTATTTCCCACTGATCACCGCGGTCCTGTATGCAGGTCGAGCCTCTATTCCGGAATCAGCATAAAGGTCAGTTTGTTGAAAACTGTGAACTTACCGGCAGAATAGGTGTTGAGGCCACTGAACGAGGCCATAAGCCCGACTCCTTGGATAAACGAACCCACAATGGGCAGAGCCATGCCTCCAATCTCGTTATTCACGCTCCAGCCGTAAAGGAGCGTCCCGAAAGGTAGAACAACGAGTATCGCTGGAAGACTGCTGTTCAACCTATCCTCCGGCAGTCGCAGACCATTTCGCTTGCGAATGTACCTCTTGACCACCTGATCGGACAGTTTGCCACCAAGGGTGCTACCAACCAGGAAGCCGGCCCCAGGGGCGAGGTAAAATAATCCGCTTTCCAAGGGCGAAGTGAGGTTGAATCGAGGGTTGATGACGCGTCGGACTGAGCTTAGGACGCCGTACTGGTTGAATCCCAACAGTCCGCAAGTGATATTCTAGCAAGATCAGTATGTAGTCAAGCTGCATTTCTCTGGAGTTACATACCGCGAGGAGAATTCGAGGATAGGCGAATTGACAGAAAACGTTCATCGGGTTGAAGGCTCCTGCTATCTCTTCCCAGGTCCTCGGGGGCGTAGCTTCGACTGCTTTAGGGTTTCCGATTTCACTGGCCCTGGGGACGAAAAGAAAGGCGAGAATCAGGCCGAGCATTGACATGCCTGCCTCAACTCCGTAGATGACTCTCCAGCTAGTGAATGTTGCGATGATACTTCCTAACAAGGGTGCTAGAAAAGGTTAGCCAGGATCAGTTGTGTGGGCGACTTGTACTCACCAATCGTGTTCGCACTGACGCAACTGCCAAGAAAGAAGCCCACTGCAGTCCCGCGGACGGTCTATTCGATTGTTAGTGTAACCCATGACAAGAACGATGCTGATAACTTGCCGGCTCGAAAATGTCGGCCAAGATCGTTTGTCCGGCAACGAGGAAGAATGGCCCCGTCGTTCCGCCGATGATCCACAGGACCGTAAAGCACGCCATATTTGGTGAGAGGGACGCCCCAATCGAACATGAGCAGAGGACGACATTGGCAACGAGATACGTCGTTCGACGGCCGATAATGGTGCTGATCGGTAGCCAGATCAACCCGGAGAGAGCCATGGCAATGAAGACGCCAGCGTTGGCCGTGTTGATGTCAGTCACCTTGACGTCAAAGCCAGCGGCAATCTCGACCGTGGCGGGCATGATGGCGGTGCTCCAGAAGGTCATCGGCAGTGGCATCCAGCAAACGACGAAGAGAATGACCCATTTCCGCCAGGACGGCAGTTCTATCACGTCGTCGTCGATGGCTCCCACCGGAGGGAGAGGATCCGACATGGACTCGGCCGATGCCAGACCACCGGTTTTTGGTTCCGGCATGTTTAAATCGTTCCGAGATCGACCAGAGGAGGTGCGGGGTTGAAAGAGAGGTTGACGATTGTTCGTAGCCGACTACATCAAATGCCAAGGCTCACAGATGTCGTCGAAGAAGCGGTTTACGCACCGATACCAGGACATATATATCAGAGAACCCCCGTGCAAAGAACCAGTGGATTTTCTTGTCGTACATTATGATGATGACGATAAGTGGGACATCGATTGGTTTTGTTGCGAGGTCGGATATCGATCCCGGCGTTGCAACCTCAACTCGAGGTTATTCCCGGCGCCTCATCAAGAAGCCGACTAGAAGCGTGGAAGAAGCCGACGGCGCAAAAGCCCATTCGCTCGGCAAAGTAGCGTCTCGCCGAACCGGAGGGATCCCCGCTGACTCATCACGGGGAAAACGTCTTCTTTCGCCGAAACGACGTCGGCCAAATCCACAACAACTCTGCAAACGAACGCCCGTGTGCCGCGAGAAAGGATCCAATCGGCACGAGACCCAGCAATCGGAGTCAGCGTCGTTCGAGACAGCAGCGAGACGACCTCCGACCGCCGGGCTGCAGCTCCGGTTTCTCGTATCTGGTGCTCCGTGTTGCCGGCGATTATACACCTCACCGTCGCTCCTCCACCGGAGAGAGAAGCGGTAAGCGGTGCAAGAAAATGTCGCCGACCATGAGCATGACGCCGCCCAATGCGAGTCCCCGTGGTTCAGTCACCGCGTCGGAGCCAGATGGAGGCAAGGATGAGGTTGTGTCTCAGTCGTTTGTCAGTCGTCGCGGGCCGCAGCGAAGGACAAAGTCGACGGCGTCAGTGAGAATCCATCATCCATGTAGACCGTCTGCTCACTATTATTCTTCCTCGCAGGTGCCGCAGGTGTCATTCGCGCAAGGTCAAGTGTTCAGGGGGTTCTCCCTGTGAGAACTGCACACACGCAGGCAAACCCACCGAGTGTGTCTATCCTCGAAAGAATCGACTTGTCAAAGTAACCCAGCAGTACGTTCCAGTCCCCGCTGTTTATACTGATTCTCTTCCGGTTCTTCTTGAATCAGCTGACCAGACAGATACCTTGATGATCTCCTTGCTGAGAACAAACGGCTGCGCAACCAGGATGAGACAAGCCAAGCGAGATCCGACTCTACGTCGAAGGATGTCTCAGTCGCGCCCAAAGGCCCTGCAGATGGATCATCCACCATTCAGGCGCCCTCGCTGGAGGCACACCCTTGGTTCTTTAATATGAACATCCCTCATACCCCCATTTTAATTGGAGAGGCCTCGGATGCCGCTTTCGCCACGCGTTTCCGCCAGGCAATCTCAGATGCGCGACACAACCATCTCCCCAGGATCAACTATCCAACGGATGAACGGCTTCTTGCACTCTCGGATATTGACTGCCCGTTTCCTTTCCCATCGCGAGCGCGGCTATTGGTCAATGTCGCGCTAAAGTATGTCACCCGATGCTACCATATCGTTCGCAAGAGCCAGATCTTAGAGGGACTCGAACAGACGATCCAGAATCCACACTCGAGCGACTCATTATTGAAGAGCAAGCTCTGGGCTCTGTTTGCAATCGGTGAAATGTATTCAACGAGGACTGCTGCCGTGGAATCGAATTTCCCTGGAATGGGATACTTTGCGAGGGCTACGCGGGTCCTAAGGATCATTAGCGAACGGCCAAGGATTGATGCAGTCGAGATAAGACTTTTACTAGTAAGCTTCCCTCCAGGCCTGACTGCATCACCTAACCATGCGTTACAGTCGTTCTACTCACTTGCCTTGAACCGCCGCTACACGGCGTACGCCTTGGCCGGATCTGCAGTGAGGTTGTCCGTCGTCATGGGCTTGCACCTCAACGTCCCAGAATCGCAACTCAGCGACCCAAGCGTGAGGGAGCACCGAAATCGCGTTTGGTGGACGGCCTACAGCTTCGATCGGATGTGGGCTTCGAGGCTGGGCCATCCTGTCGCCATACAAGACGAGTTCATCGAAGTAGATCTTCCATGTGACCCGGTACTGACAAGTGGTCACGACGACTTCAAGGACTCGGGGTATCTCATTGCCAGTGTGCGTTTAGCCCGCCTTGCGGGGCGGATTGGGTACTCTATTTATAACAGGAACCCCCAGCAGAAATCATTGTCCCAACGAGTCCAGGAAGCACTGAAGGATCTTCGCAACTGGGTAGAGGAACTCCCGGCCCATTTACACATTGAACCAAAGGATAACTCGGTTGAACCGAGCCCAAAGCCTCTCTCCCTGCATCTTTACTTTAACCAGGTAAGCCGTTTCCCTTCATGAGGTAGTGTCTACATACTCACAATACCCAGTGTGTAATTAGCGCTACACGACCTATTCTTCTTCATGTACTGCGGACACATGTGGCTACTTGGGACACGCAACCAAACGCGGAGCCTCAAGTTCCAGCCTCTGCAATGACATTGGCCGAGGCATGCGTGAGATGCGCCCGCCACTCGTGCCGACTTCTCATCGAGTGCTGGATCGATGGATCATTTGCCACGTTCGACTACTTCTACACCCAATACCTCTTCTCCGCCGCCACCGTCCTCGCCATTTCCAGTCTGCTGGATTGGAAGGACTGCCGAAGCGACAGAGAACAGTTCGAGTCCTCGGTTCAGTTCCTGGAACAGCTAAGAGAAACAGGTAACTTCGCCGCCGGGGAGTTCTGCCAGCACACCGACGCCATGAAGGTCACCATGGCCGCTGCACAGGCGCGCAGAGGAGACTTCTCGATGCCCGGGACTACGCCCGCCTTGATGGATAGCTCCGCTCTAAGCGCGCTGGACGTGGGACAAGCGTTTGCGGGTGCGACGGCCGGTATGGCGCTGTCGGAGCCTTCGTTGCAGGAGTTGCTGTCGCAGCCGGTACTGGATCTACAATTTATCAACGCGTCGATGTACCAGGATGGGTCACAGGGTCTGTACTGGCCGGATATTTCGCCTGAAAGTTGGCCTTCGGATCCCTGGGTGTCTGGGTGATGTTTACATGCTGGATCAAGAGTTTGTTTATTCAAGGAGGTAAAATGTAGTCGTAGTCGTGTATAGCAGACGAGGACATGGGTGGGTAAGCGGGAATTGGTGTTACTGGGTATCGAGACACAAAAGGATTTGAGAGGCAAAAAGGTGGCGGAAAATCGAGTTGGAATTGGAGGTTTTAGGTGCTGCTAGGGCATCTGTACTGTCATGCTACTTCCAACGCAGTTAAACAATGACTGCGAAGTCACATTCATGTTCGACACCGCGGCTGAGCAAAGATTTCGAATCACATAAGTGAGTGTTTATTAGTCCTGTTGTTCCTATCGACGACGTGATATCTAAGTTGGACTACCATAAACCAAAGACGAAAACTAGTCATGCGAGCCATCAGCCGAGGTCTAATAAGACGAAGATGAGGAAAATGACATCTTCTGCCGAGATATCCTGCCTCGAACAAGCTGCTTTTGTCAAATTGTGAGCTCAAAGTAAAAAGCCCCACGAGTCCCCGTCAGAACTACCCATGATCATCCTTGTGCTTCTTCTTTCGCTTCACTGCTCAAGTTAGCCTTCATACAAGCCAAGAAGGTCGCATAAATACTGTGTGCACTCACGGCTTCTGACCGTACGTAACGTGGCTGAAACTTGGTTAGTGACGTAGCTACAGGGTAGGAAGAAGCATCCTCACAAGTTGAAGATAGCATGAAATTCGCTACCCTTCAGCTCCTTTCTGACCTTGGAGAGAAGAAGTAAAACTTCCTCTTCAGGCCACTTCAAGATCCCACAGAACAGCCGGAGAGAGAAGCCTTCCAGTCCTTCCATGGTCTGCGCCAGGTTGCACATGCCAAGGTCCTTCATCCTCTTGTCCTTGGCCCATGGGCCGATGGGGATCTTGAACATCTGGTGTTTGACGTTCTGGAAGCCAGCGTCTTTGACCCACTGCGCCTACTTGGGGCCGGGGCAGGGTTCGCGTTTCAGGGTGCGTGCTACGTCCAGGAGGGTGTTGATCCAGGTCAGTATGCTGTGCTTGTCCGTCAGGCTGCCGTCGTCGGAGTAGTATTGCAGGTCGTAGTCCTGGAACTCGGCCCAGCCGCCGGGCTTAAGGTTGCTAAAAAGGATAAGAGTTTCTTCGTGGCCGTTGTTTTGTGGCGGAACTCACTCGTAATTGCTCTTAGTCAGCTTGGGCCAGTCCAGAATGCAGCAGGCCATGTATCGGCAGAAGATGAAGTCAAAGGGAGAGCGAATAATTGCGATTGAGTGAGGGGTCAAGCGTGATTCCACACATACAGACGACTGTCGATGGTAGAATCAGCATCGAATCCCGGGACCTGTTGTTTACGTCCGTGAGCATTCTGACACGGCCGGACCGGCGCTCGTCGACTCACCGCGGTGTCGACCTCGATGTGGGGTTCTGTCTGCGTTTCCGCCATTGTTGATCACGACGCTACAGACAAGGCGAATGTGAGGGGCGGGAGTTGTGGGGAGAGAGGGCTAGGATAAAAGTACCGGTCGCCAGGGAGGGTAAAATTGTCGATGTGCGTGGCCTGATTCCGGGAGCGTGTTTGTTCGCACTACTGCAGGTGTTCTGCGGGTTGCTATTTGTATTATGCCAAGACCGGTGCTTGGTAATCGAAGTTTTCAGGGTTAGGTTAGTGGCATCACTTGATCTTTTGTCGTTCCATTTGCGTCGTAGCTGTTGAGTCTGTCTGCAGTCTTGAACCGGTTCTTTGCGCGAGGACCGGATGATGGCCTTTGTGTTGGCTCACACGCTCAGGGACACATGTGGCCCGTGAAAAGGCCACGTTCCCCAGAAGTAGTCTGATCAAAAGATGTTTGATAGAAGACAATTTTGCTATCAATTCGGCTCAAGAATATTAAGGAGAATGCATCCATTAGTACCTGGGGTAGATGGCCAGACTCGCCGTTGCTGCTAGTGGAGGCACCGACATGCACTACAACCATTCCATGTTTCACTGTCCACACGGCCCGTCCCGGCGTGATGATCTAGCGCGAACATATGTTCATCCTGCAATCTAGACGGTGGTGATGAGCTCGGGCGATGGGTTTGTTCTTCTCCTTTCGGGTGTTAATGATCTATGCCCATTTACCGAGGTGGGAAGACATCGCATTAAGGTTAACATTAAGGCAAGACAGCCAGATTCTCAGACTCCATCCCAAGCTCAGATCCCTGACTCCTTCAATTAAGCCGTAGTGAGACAGAGAAGTGGGTAGGTGTACGGAGATAGGTAGGTGTACGGGGATTAGGATCTATGTCCGTCAGTCCGAGAGGGTTGTCGAGATCCACGTAATAAACGAGCCTCTCTTCCCTTACTAACGAAGCGAAAATCAGCCAAGCGATCCCGAAAACTAGGATTTAAACCGACGACCGACGACCGACAGCGAAAGCGAGAGCGAGATGAAAATAGCCTGTTGGGCATGCTTGAATGAACCAAAATGACCCCGGAGTGGGGCGCCGGGCCAGCCCACCTTGCATCCGATGCATAACTCTTGGAAATAGCGGGGGCTCTTACATAACAGCCAATTGCATCCCGCAGCGGCACCAGCGCCACTTGCATAATCCCCGCCCGGGAGCTTCGTCTTCCGGACCCGCGCCGCACAAAATCGGCCCCGGCCTCCTGAGCTCCAGGCGGATTCCCCGTGGACGGCCGGGTCTCGGGCTGCTCGAGCGACCCGATGCGTCTCGTGATAGGCTGGGAGACGTGGCTTGCACACCGGAGGGAGCAATTTCCACGACCGTTGCACATGGCACTATTCTTTTCGTGCGTGGGCTTGTGCATGGGGTCGAAGAGCCCACGCGGACTCTTCTTTAAAAGACTCCTTGCCCGTCTGCATTTTGTGGCTCGTCAACCACTGCCCTGTTCATCTTGCTTCTGCTTCGCCATGGAGAACGCCGTAAAGACCATCGATCTCGAGGAGTTGCCTCGGCCCGAGAGCCAGCGGACCTTGACGCCGTCGGAGGGCAGCCTCACCACCGACCGACCGCAGACGACGGACGAGGAGGCCGCGCGCAAGGTGGAACCGACGAAGAACGAATCCGATGCTTCTGCGCCGAACGACGACCCGAATGCCATCGGTTGGGATGGCCCCGACGACCCGCAGAATCCCATGAACTGGCCTGAGAAGAGGAAGTGGATAACCATCGGCGCACTCTCACTGATGACTCTGTTAACGTATGTCCTCCGCGTGTTTTTCCATTGTTGATTGCTTGCTAACTCTTCACAGTCCTCTCGTTAGTCCATCCTACCGCTGCTCACCTCTCCCCTAACTAACCACCCACCCACAGGGCTCCTCCATGTTCGCCCCCGGCGTCCCCGACATCATGCGCGAGTTCGGCTCGTCCAGCGCCAACCTGGCCACCTTCATGGTCTCCGTCTACGTGCTGGGCTTCGCCTTCGGCCCGCTTCTGGCCGCGCCGCTCAGCGAGATCTACGGCCGCGCGCTCATCTTCAACATCGCCAACGTGCTCTTCGTCATCGTCACCGTGGCGACGGCCCTCAGCCAGAACATGGGCATGATCATCGCCTTCCGCTTCCTCATGGGCCTCGCCGGGTCCACGCCCGTCACCAACGGTAGCGGCACCATCTCTGACATGTTCCCCATCGAGCAGCGCGGCAAGGCCATGGCGGTCTGGGCCATGGGACCGCTTCTGGGACCCTGTATTGGACCTGTTGCTGGTGGCTTCATGATCCAGAGCGTAGGCTGGAGATGGGTGTTTTGGGTCATTGCTATTGCTGTAAGTCATCCCACCCAAGTGCTCGTCATGCACAAACTAACAATGACGTAGGCTGGCCTTATGTCCGTCGTCTGTTACTTCGTCGTCACGGAGACCTTCCACCCCACCCTCATCCTGGCCAAGGTCAACCGCATGAAGAAAGAAACCAACAACCCCGACCTATACTCCGTCTTGGAGGTGGCAAACTTGACCCCCAAGGCTAAGTTCGAGCATGCCATCATCCGACCCATGAAGTTGCTCCTGACGCACCTGCCCGTTTTCATCATCTCGCTTTACATCGCCGTGGTGTACGGAATCCTCTACCTCATGTTCAGCACCTTCACCTACGTTTTCGCTCAACAGTATGGTTTCGACACCGGCATCATCGGCTTGTCGTACATTCCTACGGGGATAGGCATGCTCCTTGGAACTATGGTCTTTGGTGTGCTTACCGACATCATCATCAAGAAGAAAGTGGCGTCCGGGGAGGCGACAACGCCCGAGGACCGCGTGCCGATCTGGTTGACCGCTCCCAATGGACTCATCATCGTTGTCTCGCTGTTTTGGTATGGATGGGCTTGCGAGAGCAACACCCACTGGATCGTGCCAATGATCGGAGTGACTTTCTTCTGTTTCGGCCTGATGGGCATCATGGTCAGTGCTATCACATCCCTATCATCCACCCCATCTAACCACTCCGCAGATGTGTCTCCAAATCTACCTCATGGACGCATACATCTCATACGCCGCATCAGTAATCGCCGCAGTCACCGTTCTCCGATCGCTCGCCGGCGCCATGCTGCCTCTTGCTGGACTGTCCATGTATAATGATCTGGGACTGGGCTGGGGAAACAGCGTCCTGGCGTTCCTTGCGCTGGTATTGGTACCGGTGCCTGTCGTTTTCCGTTTGTATGGAGCCAAGATTCGTGGCAAGGCGCCCAATAATCTGTAAGGGGAGTAAGATCTGTCATTTTGGCGTTTGGGGCATTCCAAGACTGGAGCACATAGACAGCATTCGTGTTATACCACGACGACTAGATTAGCGTACACGTTATTCCTTAATTTTTGGACAAAATTGCATACCATTTCTTTGGCCTGGGTTTGAGTGGCATATGAAAGGGACTAGTTAAGCTCAGCATTTAAGCCACGACAATAATCAGGGCGGGCCGTATCATGAGTCCGTGCCAGGGTTAGGATCAAGGGGGGAAAAGGAAGATGACATCGTGCGGACCAACCCAAGGATCGGATTCACCCCAACCAGGATTCTTCGAGGGCAACATGATCAGGGGTTAGTTCAGCTGTGAGCTTGGCCCACCTCGGCAACTGGTGACGTGACATCTTAGTGCAAACGGTTTCAGGTGTCAGTCGCATCGAATCATCGATGAATGAGTACGAATAACTAGAGCACTTCATGTACATGCACGTAACACGAATTCGGACTTCATTCGGGTACTCTCGCGCCACCTCACCGCCGGCCGATAGCTAGCGGACTTGGCAACTTCGACTCGGCATGTGGGCGTCGATGCCTTCGCATGGCCAGTGACACCCAAGTCATCGTGAAAAAAGTGTTCGGGGAAACTAGGCCTGTATTCCTTGCTTTACAGTGGGGATGATTCCCCGGCTTAATGCACAAGCCGATCGGTGCAGGGAAAAGCCCGAGAAGTGGTAATTTTTGTAGTGGGTATTTCTTGGGATGTCTGGGAGTTTTTCAGAATTACAGGGTGGGAACTGCTGAAATAAAGACTTACTGATTCTGCGAGAAGCGGATGGTGGACAGGTTCCGGACTGATTATCACCAGATTGCCTCTTGGCTGCTTGCTCGCACATCGCGGAACTAAGCGGAATTTTTACCATATTCTCATGGCCATTTTGGAAACTCGTCTTGGGTATGTAATGTGCTCGTGGGGGTCTTGGATGCATCCTGTCAAATCGGGCGAGCACATTCCGTCCTCGGGATCAACAAGATGTGGAGTCTAGGTCCCAAAAACCGAGAAACCCCAGTCTGCTCTTGAAGTGGGTTGTCTCTTCCGCACCAGGACGTCAGGCCAGAATATCCTTGGCGAGAAGAACCCCCGAGACTGTAAGACTATAAAGTAATGTAAATTAGTCTCACGTGGATGGCGTGTCATAACCGAGGCAAAAAGCACCTCGTTTCCATGCACTCCATCCCGGGCAGACACTCGAACTAGATGAAGCCACTCGTTCGCTTTTTTCTCGATCACGGTTTAACCCACACGACCAAGCCCCGGTCCCGACGAACTGAGCCCATAACCAGGCCGATGTGGGCGCCACGCGTGTCGCCAAAGTGCTACGACCGGGGTCTTGGCGGGCCAGGATCCATGTCGACGAACCAGCTTGTGCGGATCTGATAAGATTAGATGAACGTTTGTCAACTGTGGGTGCTCCAGGACTTTTTGCTCGTCCTTGTTGGTGGTGTGACGGACGTAACCGATCTCGGACTGGGGCGGGAAGAGGCTTAGATATAAACACCCGAGGAGCTGGCTGTGATGGTCGAACCCGAGACTTTGGTAGGGCAATTAAACACTGTGTTTATACGATAAAACTGAAGCACCGCACAATGGCGGCTGAAGACCTCAGCATCAGCCCCGAGGCTTCGAATCCTCGGACCTCGGGCGACGCCGAGAAAGCAGGACACGAAGTCCACCACTCCTTGAAGAACACGGAGGTTCTGCGACAGTCATGGTCCCGCATGGACCTGATCATTGCTTTTACCGGGTAACTCTACGCTTGTTGACTCTCTACGAGTAAAGCCTTCTAACCATCGCTGTTTAGCTTATTCGCCACGACGTTCATCACCTCGTTCCTGAAGTATTCCACAAAGGTCTACGATGCATACGCTACCAGTGCGTTCCAGAAGCACTCGGCCCTGACGACGGCTAACGTCGTGGGGACCATCATCGGCCTTGTTACGTATCCGATCATGGCCAAGTTCTCCAACGTACGTCGCGCCACCTAGGGAGTTGCATCTGCTTGAGAGAATCGTGGTTTAATGTGAAGATAGGTATTCGGTCGCGCTGAAGGTCTCACCGTATCCATTCTATTCTTGGTCCTTTCTCAAATCATGTACGCCGCTTGTCAGAATATTGCGACCTACATTGTAAGCCTGCCTTGTCCTCAAAACTGTGTTTTGCGTTGACAAGCATGTGTTAGGCGGGAGGCATCTTCGAGTCCATTGGCGACACCGGGTATGGCATCATGCAACAGGTCTTCATCGCCGACACAACCAGCCTTCTCGATCGAGGCCTCTGGTCCTCTCTCCCCGAGTCCATCGCCGCGATTCCCACGCTGTATTTGGGTTCAATAGTTGGAGACTCCGTGCTGCGACATTCGACCTGGCGTTGGGGCTACGGGATGTGGGCTCTCATCATGCCGTTCTGTGCTGCACCATTGATCATCACCCTGTTCGTCCTTCAGAGACGAGCCAGGAAGAATGGTTACCGCCGAGAGAAATCTTGGGATACGGGAGACCAGTCTCAGGGCTTTGTCAAGCGCCTCGCGAATGTCCTCTGGATCGACCTCGACATTCTCGGCGCCGTGCTCCTCACCATCGGCCTTGGCTTGGCTCTGATTCCTCTTTCGCTGACGGGCTCAAAGAACAGTGATCGGTGGGATCAGGGCTCGTACATCGCCATGCTCGTCATCGGCGTGTTTGTCGTGGGTGTCTTCCTCCTCTGGGACGCCAAGTTTGCCAAGGTGCCGTTCATGCCCTTCCGCATGATCAAGGAGCGCACCGTCGTCGCAGCTTGCATCTTGTCCATGCTCGACTTCTTCCACTATTCTTGCTTTACCGTCTTCTTTCCCAGCTACCTCCAGGTCGCCGGCGGGTTTGCCCCGGGGCACTCCACCCGCATTGAGTAAGAGCATCACATGTCTTCTGCGTATATCCGCCACTAACTAAGCACCCACAGTAACTCGCTTCGAGTGTCGTTCCAGATCGCTTCGGTTCTTGTTGGACTGTTGATGAAGTACACGAAGCGCAGTCAGATCTACGTCTTCATCGGCGTGCCCCTGGTAGTTCTCGGGCAAGGTCTGCAGATCTACTTTGTCAACATGCATGGCGAGAGCGCGAACGAGGCTTCATTCGTCACTGCAAAGACCTTGGTCGGTGTTGGCCGTGCTTTCTACCAGACCGCGGCGCAAGTCTCCATCCAGGCCATCGTGGCTAAAGAAGACGTCCCTGTTGTTACTGGAGTGTACTTTGCAGCCATGAGCTTCGGTGGTGCAGTCGGAACTAGGTGAGTGCCATAATAGCAATATCCGAGCCTCTCCTAACAATGTCACAGTGTGAGCGGTGCCATCTGGAACAACCTCCTCCCCAAGAAGCTCGCCAAGTACCTCCCCGACAACGCAAAGGACAAGGCCATGGCTATTTACAAGTCGATTGTGATTGCGCAAAAGTTTGAGAAGGGTACCCCTGTCCGAGCTGGAATCGACAAGGCGTATCGCGAGACACAGCAGCTGCTGGCGATTGCGGCCACTGTGGCCCTGGTTCCCATGCTTCTTGTCATGTTTGCGCTGAAGACTATCGACCTGAGTAAAGAAGAGGGAGAAAACACGAACGAGAACAAGTCGACTGACGACGAGGTGGAAGTCGACAAGGGTGGAGTGAGGGAGCAGACTAAGGGTGAAAATTGATGATGTGCCGAGGTGACGCATTGTCAGTTGACCAGGCAAATTATCATTACCGTTCTTGAGACTATAATTTCTGCATATATTCAGAGGCTTCATGAGTTCCAAGAAACGCAGTATTCACCGACCAAAGACCCCGATTACTAAGGTGGAATGGTTGTTTGTCCGAGCCCAGACAATGCTTTTCCTGGAGATCTTGGATGAACAGCGATGGAGTGGTGGGCACCATGCCATTGAAATGATTGTCAACATCTTCCATGATAGTTGGCATGTTCGCTGCTTTGACAAGAGAGGCTACGGCAGCGTCTCGTATTTGAGTCTACGCGACTATTAACTCATCTATTGTAAAAGCCGGATTGATAGACGATATCGGAATCAGTGTTGCCGTCATGATGTGCGGGGTTCACACGGATAGCACTTCCGACTCGGAACCGTTGCCGATCCTCTGAGCGCTATCTATAATACAAGTTTACACCCCCACTCGACATATCTCACATCGGTGACTAAACATCGCAAATATATGACAAGAGAAGCATTCAACATGGTCCAAGTCAAGCAGTATCACCTTTTCCCAACGGATCTCATCCCAAACTCCCCACGGCCTTTGCTGCACTATAAGAATGTCCTAGCCAAGAAACCCAACAGCTCGCACTGCGACCCGGCCGAGGTCTGGGACATGTTTAGCCACAACGGATGGAGAGTCGAGTGGATCTTCCGATACGGGCCGACGCAACTCTCTCACTATCATTCCAAGGCTCACGAGTGCATGGTCGTCCTTTCCGGTACCGCCACCATCCGATTCGGCGTGGCCGACACGTCGGAAGACATGGACGAGAATACCCACGGCTCAGCGTGGGAGAAGGGCGGGGTCGAAGTGGAGGGCGAAGCCGGCGATTGCTTCATCATCCCGGCCGGCGTGGCGCACAAGACGTACAACACCAAACCGGACGCCGAGTTCAAGCTGTTGACGCCGGGATCGGGACACGGCATCGAGGCCGACGATCCAAAGAAGGCGTTGTCCGAGATTGAGCTCTCTGGCTACACCATGATGGGCGCTTACAATGGCGGCGACTGGGATTTTGTCAAGAGCGGAGGGGAATTTGAAAAGGTGTGGTCTGTCCCAAAGCCAAAGTATGATCCTGTTTTCGGAGTTTCAGATGCAGGGCTCTCGAGGACGTGGCGTGGAAGTAGTAGTACACAGTCTCGTCTATAGGGCCGTGTCTACGGCATATACCACGCTGTCAACCACGACAACTCGAGCTACCATCTTCCTAGTGCAATAAATGCCAGTGTTGCGGAAATAGATAAATCCTGATGGTTGCCTGAAGAGGCCAATGTTCTCTCAATCCGATGATGTTGGTGCCGATTGGGCGAATGTGCTACTCTGACGTGTCCCCGCAGCAATTCAGCCTTGCCGGAGGCGCAGCTGAATGATGCCTCCTAATATCTCGACACCAATTCAGAATACCCTCATTACAGAATTTCTTTCCTCTTACCTTTTTTCGACGGTAATATCCAGTGCGCGCATATATGAACTCTCGCACTGCTTGTATCCAATCTCGCGAGTAGAGCCTGCCGACATGAGACTCCTCAACACCTCATCACTCGATCTGAAGGAGTTCAGTGGCATAAAAAAGCCCCCGTACGCGATCCTCAGCCACACATGGGGCGAAGAAGAAGTTCTATTCGAGCACATTCAGAATGGCACTTCCTCCTCGAAGAAAGCGTATGCCAAAGTCATCGGCTGCTGTCGCAAAGCTGTTGAAGACGGCTTGGAGTGGGTTTGGATCGACACGTGTTGCATCAACAAAACGAGCAGCGCCGAGCTCTCTGAAGCTATCAATTCAATGTATAAGTGGTACGAAACGTCCGCTATTTGCTACGTCTACCTTCAGGATGTTGCTTCGGTACGACGCTCGTTCGCCGGGTTCTCCAGAAGCCGGTGGTTCAAGCGGGGATGGACTCTCCAGGAACTGGTTGCCCCGAAAGCGGTCGAGTTTTACAATTCCCAGTGGGAAGAGATCGGAACCAAGGGAAGCCTCGCATCTAAGATATCTGCCATCACCCTAATACCCGTTCGAATCCTGCACGGCGACAGCCCATCCACCTGCAATATTGCGGAGCGCATGTCGTGGGCATCGGCGAGACAGACCACAAGGGAAGAAGACTTGGCTTATTGTCTGCTGGGTTTGTTCGACGTCAACATGCCCCTGCTGTATGGCGAAGGAGCCAAGTCCTTCATTCGACTCCAAGAGCACATTATAAAGCAGGAAGAAGACTACAGTATCTTTGCATGGACGTCACGGCGCGACCGTGGAAAATCATTAACGGGTTTCCTGGCATCATCGCCCGCTGAATTTGCCGGAGATGTTTCACTCAAACTTCCGCTCCCGAAGCCATTCGCGTTAAGTAGTCAGTTTGACGAATTCGGTGCAAACAAAACCCCTGGGGCAGGGTTGCGGCTTATATACGCAAAAGACTATGAGCGTCTGCGCAAGCACGACTTCCAAAAGTGTCCCGCCGAGGATATCCCCCAGGAACCACCTCAGCTTACTGCCCGCGGTCTTCGTATTAGCCTCCCTATCATACATCCCGCAGATCCTGGTTTGCCTGCCCTCGCGTGGATCTATTATGAAATCGATGACAGGCTCCTGTGTATCTTTCTGGAGCAGTCATCAATCGATAGCTCTCAACTACTGGGCCGTCATTCATCACAGTGGCTGGTCAGTATCGACAAGTCTTTGCTACCGCCATTTGTTCATACAAACCTATGGGTGCATCCGAATGGCCAGATAGGAGAGGAAGTCCAGCAGTTGAGTTCTTCGAATGTTGTGTTAGGCCGTCTCCGGGTGGTAGCGACGGGGACAAAAGAATGTAGCACTTCTGTCGTCTCGACGGAGACCCCGCATGGGTGGACATTGAACGAGTTCTTTTTTCTTGGCGAACCGAATCTGATTGGCGAAACGACGTTCCGATACGAATACAACAGGGAGGTTGGCTATTTCAGGGTCCGCTGCGGAATCTGGAAGGGACGTCCGTTATGTTGGATATTAAAGTCAGGGGAGAGTGGCTACGATTCCGATCTGGACGGGAACATAAGCCAGTCGAGTCAGGAATCTGATACGGTATCTTCGTTCTCGGATCGGGCAGCAAAACGGTCTAACCTACTTTCAAATACGATCTTTTGGGCTTCCATTCGAAGGAGTTCGACCACCATCATAGGATATACACTAGCATACGCCCTTTCGGTAGGTGTATGTACTCCTGATACGTGTGAAAGTTGGGTCATGAGGTGGCTAGCACTCCAGGAATAAACAGAAACGATGGACTGTGATTTATCCGAGACCCTATCGCCTGAGGCTAAAAGACCTAGTGAGGGAAGTGCATGATGAAATATGGGGGCTTGGAGGTCTTCCTTTGGGGTTATGCGCTCTTAGACTTTAATACGACACGATCCCAGGCTCTGGCCGCCAAATCCTCATCAAGGAGGCTGGGGGGAAAGGCTATCAAAGTCAACCGTCGCCTTGCTTCACTCCATTGTGTAATGCCAGTCTTGCGAATCCACCTCTTAACAAAGTCCTCAAATAGTATCCGAAGCGCATGTAAGCCAGTTTCTTTAGTGCACCTCCGGTTCGCTAGGCTGAAAATCCCGATGAAAGCCCTCCAGAACCAAAAGTCAGATGCGGCCGTGTCTCCAGACTCCATAACGTGTCCAGATCTGTCAAGATCTTGCTTAAGAATAAAAAGGACGCGCCGAAGTAGTGAAGTCTGAACTGGTTGGCCAGCATTCCAGATACCCAACACAGAGTGAAGATAAAGGCCGAGAGCTGAGGATGCTCCCAACCAGGAAGCCATCATCCTTCCTAGACGTGAAAATTTTGGCAGATTTTCGTCGTCTCCAAACATGGATTGCACATGTGAGGTGACGAACTCACGAAGCAATCTGGTAGCAGCGCCGTCAAGCCACAGTTGGTCTAGAGAGTCCCCGGCGTCACTACGAAGCGGCGAAACCTCTCGAAGCCTCATATTAGCCAGCTCGGTGAGCTGTCTTAAGCAATGGATCATTGGGAAAGCATCGATGTCCTGGAACACGGTGCCCGGTGGAGGTGTGGTGAAGAAGGCGGGAAACAGTCTCATTGCCTTCAATCTTGTTGCTAGCCCGTCAACCTCGTCTTGGTGCCATTTATGCATGAGAAACTGTACTTCGGAAGGGTTTGGCTCCGTTGTGTCTCCAGGGAGCCTGACGCTGTCGACAATGTCTTTCAATCGAGCTTTGAGGCCATGAACGAAGTTGTATGTCCTGAAACGCGGGTAAGAAGCGGGCTACTATGAGTGAGACGACTGGTACATACAAGATAAAGTACCTGTCAGCGAGTTCGCCTTCTAAGTCTGTCTCTGGGTGGCTTATAAGAGTAATAGGCTTATAGAGGTCCATAAATCTCATCAGACCGTCAAGATGGGTCTCGGCAGTTGCCACATCGCCCAGACAGCACTACATCACGTTATTGGCTCGTGAACTTCTACAATAGGTCGAGCTCATACCTCTGCGAACGCTAGTGTGGAGATTTCTTTCACACACGCTGTGGCCACCTGTGATTCGGGGGCTTTTAGCCATCCATTGACAAGGCGCAAGGCCTCAACCTTGTGGTGGAGGAACGTCATCTCGAAGCCTTTCATGTGACCAGCGTTGAAGGAGTAATGGATGCCTGCAATAAGCAAGGAATTGCGGAGTCCGTCTGGGTTTTGAGCTGCAAGGGATAGACTAAGCTCGGTGGTCAGCGAATTAATTACGGCCGTGAGAGAGAACATAAACAGGGAAACGAACCAGTCTCTTCGTTTCTGCGTGAAACTACAGCCAGAAGGATCTTCTGCTTTACAAACTTGAGATTGTCAATATCTCCACCACCCATGAGTGAGCACTAGTACTCACAGTAGAGCAACAGTTCTGTCGATTTGAATGGCATGCTATTTGGAAGGCAATGGAATGGGTCCGCCTGGGAAGACACCACCATGGGCATCTTGGACGTGCGAGGTGCCCAAGGTTGCTGCTCGCCGGGAAGGAGTCTCTTCCTACGCTCGCGCAGAGGGAGCCCGGGAGGAGGATATTCGCAGGATCTAGACGCATTGGAACAATTGACACTAAAGGGAGAGACAGTCAGCGAATCTCGTCAGCGTCAGCGTCACCGCACAACTGGACAACGGACACGTCCCGGCAGGACGGCACAACGCTCTGAGATGGCATGGGGCAGCCGGACGGTGCCGTATAATCGACCCAAAGAGGAAATATTGGGTGTACTAACCAGATTGGTCGGTTCTCATCGCATCTAAGGTGCTTCTGTCTGCAGGTAAGACACCCCGTGCGGCTGCGCGTGTGGTGGCTTCGGGATCTCTGCACAACGCCGAGTTGGCCGACCACGTCCCCTGTGTGTGTATCATTACTGGGAGCCATGACCCGGGAGCTGTCTCATTCGATGTAAGCCGAAGGGTGTCTAGCTGCCTCGGTAGGAAAGAATCGCAGGAGAAGGGTGTCGTGGTCCGATTGAGTGATGAATCTGTGGGGCGGTGCAGGACGCAATTAGTCAGATTCAGGAGTCGTCAGCGCTAGGTTAACTAGGGAGAAGATCGTCCGTTAGCAATTGATGCTCCCTAGACCGTTTTGGGTCGAATAGTCGGGACCCTGGGTCTGTGAGGTGACCAAGCGAGGCCGACAAGAGTCTAACAATGGCTCAACGTTGAATAACTACTTAATGCTCTATGTCTACTGTAACTCTTATCATCAAGCAGCAGGTTTCTTCTGACTACTTCCTCATTGCTGTCTCATTAAATCTCATCTTAAACCATATTCCACAACCACTGCAGCAACCATGTTCGACCTCTCGGCGATCGTAAGTTGTCACCCACCACCTACCGGATAGAACACTTAAAGTCAACAAACAGAAAATCCACAATGAGCCCTACGAGGCCATCTCTCTCCTTCGACCCGAGCTATCACAGAAAGGAAAGTCGGTCCTAGTCTGTGGTGGCTCTACCGGCATCGGACATGCAATCGCCAGAAACTTCTGTGAAGCCGGTGCCGCCAAGGTCGTCATCTTGGGTCGCCGTTCAGAGGTTCTGCAGGCCTCCGTTTCTAAACTTCGCGAGGCCCATCCCGGGACGGACGTTGTTGGCCATACTTGCGACATCTTTAGTCAGGCGGAATCCAAGGCCATCTGGGACAAGTTCCAAAATGATGCCTCCGTGGGCTTCGATGTTCTTGTCTTGAATGCAGTGCATGTGCCAGCTATGGAGCCCATTCTGAACCAGGGCACCGACAGGCTCTGGCAAGACTTTGAGGCCAATGTTCGAGCGCCACTGTATCTCGTCGAGAGGTTCTACAAGCAGCCCAACCACTCTGGGCAGAAGGTATATCTAGCCATCAATTGTTTTCATATAATTTCGAGAGCTAATAGCTACTGTGAAGTACTGCATCTTTCTGTCAACCCAAGACATCCACCGATGGGACAGCGCACCTCAGATGCCCGGGTACCAGCTGACAAAGAACTCCTTCACCTGCGTGCTGCAGCAGATTGCACGAGACACTCCAACGGATGAGATGCAGACGCTCAGCTTCCACCCTTCCGTTGTTTTTACGGAAGCGGCAGCCACAGCTGGGTACACAAGGGACACTTTGCCGTGGACCGATGGTAGGCCGACAATTCCAATTCCTTTCAGATAAGTCGTACTGATGCCTGTGCCAGAAAACCTTCCCGGTCAATTTGCTGTGTGGGCCGCCTCGCCCGAGGCTCGATTCCTCCACGGGCGGTTTGTTTGGTCTAACTGGGACGTGACCGACTTGGCTTCGAGTGCGGTAAAGGCTGAGATTGATGGAGACCCTTGGCTGTTGAAGGTCGGAGTTAAGGGTCTTTAGATCAGGGATTGAGAGTATCTGAGCAGATGTCTCAGTAGGATGGACACCTTTGAAGGTCCATTCATCCCTACTGCTCGCTTAGTAATTTAAACCGCTTGATTAGTTTAGGTTTAAAACAGCCTGTAATGAGCATAGAGCGCGGAATACCTGAAGGATATCAAGCGGAAGAGATGAAAATTGACGTTGGTGTAATATCGAAGCGTTGACCTTTGACCAAGTCCATCAAAATATGCAGTAATGATACAACTACTAGCATTCGATGCCTTGGCATCTAGCTATAAATTACAGCTTGCTCTAGTAGCTTCTTTCTTCCATCTCTATTCATAATCTTAGTTTCGTTCTCGCTGTTTCTCATTAATAGGTCTTTATACACTGCCAGGTTTATCCTCTTTATAGGTGGTATTCTTCAGCTCTGTTGACCTTGACGCCCCGTCGTTCCCAGACGCGGGAGATGCCCATGTCTGCCTCTCCACTGGATTTAGTTAGTATGCCACTCAAGTCAACGACATCTCATTGCGTATAGCTTACTCGTCTTTCATATTGATAACCGGCTCAGTCGCACCGCTCTTGGTATCAGGGTTTCGGAAGATCATGTTCTTCGTCTAATCAAGCAATTAGCGACTGTGTTTCAGCAAACTCAGATCTTCAACTTACCAAACCAAGACTAAGGTGGATGGCAGGAGGCGACACGACAATCTTCTCGATCGGCTGACGCCCCGCAATCATGGCAAGAATGTTATCCGCAACAACCTTGGCCTGGCCGGCGCCAGGACGAGCTGCTTTGTGTGCCCCGCTGTCGGCGATATCGCCGGCGGCAAATAAGTTGGGATACTTGGGATCTTGGAACTGAAGCGTCGGAAGGACTTTGATGAACCCGTTCGTGGGGTTCAAGAGCGAGGTGCCAGCCGTGGGCTCGAGAGTCTCCAAAAACTGGTTGTTTGGGATCTGGCCCGTCGCGGTGATGACAAGATCCGTGGGAACCTTGCGCCCGTCCTTGAGCTCCAGCTCAAAATCGGTTCCGTCGTTGGGGAAGCCAGCTGGGGGGACTACGGCACGGGTACCGGTGATGATGCTTTGCGTGCGCTGTTAGTTGAAGGACATAGCAGAAGGCCAGCTGTTCTCACCTCACTCCAAGCTCAGTAAAGCGTTCCCTGATAATCTCATCCATCTTGGGGTGGTAAAGCGGCATGAGGCGGTCTCTAGAGTGGACCAGAGTGACGCTCTTCTCAGGGTAGATCTCCTTGAGATCCGTCGCCATCTGCACACCGACGGCTCCTCCGCCCACAATGACAATAGACTTGGCCGTCTTCACGCCTTGCTGGTAGACCTTGAAGTAGTCGATCGACGAGGCCTTTTCGTCATGCTCCATAGATCCAGGCGCGGGAAGACACGTGCCCGTCGTGACAACGCAGTACTCGAAGGGGAGCTTGTTAGATCCTTGCCAGTCTCTATCGAGGACCACATGGTCCGAGGCCAGTGAGAGCGCTCTGGCTCTTACCACTGAGTGCTGGGTGGGATCAGGGGCTGACGAGAATGCGCCAGAATAGGGGATGAATGCTTTGTGTTCATGGCTTGGTAGGATGGCGAATCGTGGCTATTGTCCAGTGAGTAAGGCATCTCTTCCAGACCATCGGGCTACTCACAAATGCAAATAGATGGTGGAAATGGCTGTGCGGTTCTACCAAGAGCACCTATACTCCCGCGTTAGTATATAACCTCACAGAAGAGCCTGACTGAGATATTCATTACCCGGTGAGTCTTGGGGAGCGTGGTCGTCAACTCCTTGATCGCAGCCTGGGGACGCGCGTTAGCTCTCGGGCGATGAACGAGGAACATCCGAACACACCAGTCCGACGTAGGAACCGCCAAGAACGACGACGTTTTTGAGTGGCCCAACCATGTTGATGGTAATTTGATAGCTCTTTTTGATCTTATCAATCAAGATGGACAGAAACCCCAAAATAGCTGATTCCGAATGCAGCTTTCCAGTCACGCCGAGGCCTTTTATGTCGCCGGTCGGGTGGCGTGCGGGTGTACGGATATACGGAGGTCCGAACTTGTCGCCGAGTTCGGTCTTTGTTGGCGTCGGGGATTTAGTGGTGGGTGAGACGCGGCTTCGGCATCCGGCAGTTAGCTCTACTAGTATGATTTCCCACTATTTAGGAGCAGCTCTGTGAAGCTCTGGGAGTTCACTGCCCAATTTCACCAGGACATCTACTTCCTCATTTCCAGGGATACCCTTATACTCCAGGCACCATCTGACGTTAGCATTGCCGTAAACTTTAGCACTCAACTTGGGGAGCACCGGATGGTTTGCCAAGAAGGCATTCCGCGTTATCGATACAAACATCATTTGCTTGTCTGAAAGGAAACTGTAGATAGAACTGATGAATTATAGCCAAAATTTCACATGAATATCCCCTCAGCAGTATAACGAAATCAACAACAAGCTCCACGGTAAATACAACAGCGCACAGTGCTCACAACTCGGTCCGTTGTCGTTTCCGGCGCCCGCCTTCATCATTTGACTCTTCCCTTGTGATGCCAATCACCACCCTTCGCGAACCCCCATTCGAGGCCTCGTACCAATCTCGGACTTCCAGAATATCCAATGTCGACAGTGCGCGACCAGGGGCTAAGCCAAGAGTTAACATTGCACTGTCCTGTCCCTGAAGTCACCATAAACTTACTATACGATCGTCCTATCATGTCTTCGTTGTCTTCGTCCAGATCAGTTTTTGCTGCTTCTCTTGCAATGTCAAGGCTGGATAGGCTGCTGGAAGACGCTGCTGGTGAAAGTGACCGAGATCTCTGTCCAAGACTAGGACTCATCTCCCCAGTGCACCTTGAGTTACTTCGTGTCGGTGTTGAGGGAACAGAATGAGTTGGCGTTCCATTCGGAGTTGCCTGTTCTGTGGTAGGCGATTGTGGCTGTGAAACAGGCATCGTCGCAACACAAGAACTTGATGCAAGCGCGATAGAGTCCCTGTCCGAAGGCTTGAACATGACAGCGAAGTATTCTACGCCTGCTTCGAGTCGGTCAAAACTGCACGAGTCGACACCTATTCTGCACGCCAATTCATGACACTTCGGGGTCGTGGTGTCCAAAAGTGGTGGTTCTTCCTCGTCCGGAGCAGCAATAGTATCATCAAGGGGTTCAGTGGCCGAGATGCAGGTGACAATAGAGCTCTCAACTGCGAGCGTGTCAGCACATTAGTCTCCTACCCACCGAATGATTAGTTGAAGCTTACAGTTCTTTGCAAGCAGAAGGTCGCTCAAGTGAGAGCAGGTCAACTCGGCATGAAGCTGAACGGTAACCAAGCTGTCGTCGCAACATAGATCACCATCCCACTGGAGCGTCATGCGACGGCTCTCAGCAGTTGGGTGGGCACAATGGCGTCGCCGTTCGAGATGGCGATTCCACCCAACTCAACTAGAAGAATCGCAACCATTTCAATCCTTCGAGCACCTTTTTTGAATTCACGCTCCGTGCTCGCTCTCCAAAGTCGACATGAGGTCAATTATCGCCGCCTGCTCACCAGCATCATGGAAGTACTCGCCGCACATGGAGATTCCCACGCCCGCGGTGACCATTGCGGCCTGGAACTTCTTGTCCCCCAAGCCCAGGGCACAGATCCGCCGCGTCGACTGCCTCAGTACGTCCTCGAGCGCTTGGTACGCGGCCGTGGCGCCGATGCCTATCCGCTGGAGCTTCGAGTCGTGGACGGCGAGGACGATGCGGGCTAGTTCTACGTGTTGTAGTGCCATAACCTGGGACTGGTTTACAAGCCATATGGTGGGGAAGTATCGGCCTTCGCTGGGGTTTCTCTCGTTGTAGTAGAGGGGCGCGAAGTGCGGTGGCAGTCTCTCATCCCAGTTCTTCTCATATGCCTTGAGCGCATTCCACTGCTCTGATCGTGTTCTCTTGTCCTCAACGCTGAGACTGTCCTCGTCACTGAAACAGAACTTGAGAACGTGGGCGCATCAGAAGATGATGCAATTTGTCTAATCGTGGTCGTCTGTTGTTGTTATGTCGTCGAAGTTGGCGTAGTCGTTCGCGGCTAAAATGGGAAGTCGAAACGGCCGGCGGTGAATGAGAACCGACCAGATCTCCTGCCGAAGTGCGATCAAGCAAGCCGAGTGTCTCAGAGATGGCATCGAGGCGGCGAACATGTCTCGGTCTCGGGGTGGTTGGAGGGTGAGGCGCCACAGCCCGGAAGACTGTTCCTGCTGGGCTTGAAAGACAGCCTGTACAGCAATGGAGAATATTTCGCTGTCAATGCCGGTGAAGTGCGCTGGGATTGTCAACAGTTGGTTTGTGGGTATTTGTGAGGAATCTTACTGTCAACCTGCTCGTGGTAGCGGAGAATAGTGATGGCTGTTAGGGCGTCGTCGCTGCAAGAACGGGCAGGATCCGCGGACACATCCATGAGATATGATATGCACTTGTTGTGGTAGTGGATTGCAGATTGATCAGTGAGGCCCGGGAGCTCAACTCCATTGTAGTCTACTACACCTCGGTGGTCTCGTCGAGAAGAGATCTGAGTGAGATATCGCGCCGATGCCGTGCAGATGGCGTTTAGGAGCAAGGGACTGTACATGGCGCGAACAGGCACGACGTTGAGATAATGGTGATCTCTGTCACTTGTATCAAACTACCATGTGTTAGCGGGCTCGTACTTGGAGGATTGTAACGCGGGGCCATGGAAGAACTCACAGACGTGGCTAACCTCTTGATGAAGCAGCGCACAAGGCATCCTTCCTGCAGATCTAAAGATGGTGCACCTCTTCCATGAGAGGATCCCCATATTGACGATGGAGTTTCATGATCTGAAATTGAACCAGGCGGAATGCGTCGATGGGATAGATCGTTTGTATAGTACGGAGAGCCTGCATGTGAACTCGCAAGATCCCCGGATCCCGCCGAGGAACTAGTTGAGCATCTGTGTTGCCACACGGGATGCAAACCGAGGTCGGGGTATAGAGGCACCGGGGCCTTGTCCTAGATGGATGTGGTTGGCGTCGATAGCTGGGAAAGACTCTCGGATTCGTCTATACCGGTGTTGTCTTGGATGCTAGCATGGATCATGTGTCTATCGCTGTGGCTTGTAGGAGAGGAATCTTCCTGCTCAAGCGTAGAGGACGAAGCATCCTCGTTGTGACCCGGCTGTCCATATCTGGAAAAAGACTGTAGCACCTCGGCGGCAGCACTCAAACTGCTTTCGTCTATCGTGGGAGTAGATTTCCGCGTCGTACGACTACGAGCACCGTCGGATTCGTGGATGATGGAGAGCGAGTTCTGCGATTCCTCTGCGACTCGTCAGCGAGAAAGGTGGCGTAAAACATCGACAATACGTACTCTGATTCCCGGTTTGGATCCACGTCTGATTGGGGTCAAACTTGAAGCTGTTCTGCGACGAAATCAGGCGCTTCACGCGGAACTGCTTGGCCACGCGCACGCAGCTGGTGGACGCCTTGTCGCAGTTGGAGCATGGAGTTCTGCCATCGCCTGGTGGAGATACTGTTAGGGGGCCCGGTGGCGATAGAGGCGTTTTGGACGGAGCTTACATTTGAGATGTTTGTCTGGAGAGAAGCAATGAACACGCGTGAGTAATGATACGTCGACCAAATGAGCAAGGACTGAAAAGACGTCAAGGGGCAAGTTATTACTGACCTCTGCATTTGTCGCAAGGAACAGTACTGGCGCGGGGTTGCGGAGCCATGGTGAGATTAAACTTCCGTCTCAAAAGTCTGTCAAATGCCCACTTTTCCCACTTTCCACCATGACAGCGCAGTGAACAAAGGTACCTATTTCTTACGCAATTCTTGCACTAAATAAGAGGTATATACATTTTTAGAATCGTCAGAGGCTAGGGATCAATACTTAGTATACCAACCCTTTGCCTGGCGGTAGGCTTCCACCCGACGGGGCACTGATTCCAATAGCACCCGAATCTTGTCCTGTGGGATAGCTGCCCACGCTTTCTGAATACATTCCTTGAATTCTTCGATATCTACTCTATTTTTGCGTAGGTTTGAGAGATAAGGGAACATTCGATAAACGTTCCTTTTTAGCATATTCTATACGTGCTCAATTGGGTTGAGATCTGGGCTGTGAGGAGGCCAGTTAATAAGGGAAATCGCGTTCTGGAGGATGAATGCATCTGTGACCGCAGAACGATGGATAGAAGCATTATCTTGCTGAAAATGACGTGTGCCATCATAGACTGGAAGTAGACCTTCTGTTAGAGCCTGAATATAGCTCCTAGAGCTGAATCCTTTCTTCTTGGCAAGCTCATCTCTTGTCATGATTACCAGGCGACTTTTTCCTTCCAGCCAAATTGCTCCCCAGACCATGATCCGGATAGTTGGCTTTCCATGATCTTGCTTATTAACGAATTTAGGATTATAGGCCTCATGAGTAAATCGCCAGACCTATTCATTAGGATTTGAGCTTGAATTTTGGATTGTACACTCATCTGAAAAGATGATCTAAGATAATGGTTAAAGTATTGACTAACACATGATCTTTGACGCCTTATACCTGCGTCAATTCTTCCTCATTATTTCTCCAAGAATATGTCCATGAAAGCCGCTCTTTTGCTGTTTCTTTTGATATATGCACTCTCTTTTTGGACCTCTATCTGCGCAAGTTCTCCTCGTTGAGAGCTCGACGGATTGTCGAGGGGCTTACCGGCAGGTCTAGCTTATGGACAAGCTCCCTCCGCGTAAGGTCAAAGTCCTGACGGGCTAGGCGAACGATCGCATGTTTATCTCGAGGCGTAAGACTCTTAGGACGTCCAGAGCGAGGTTGTGACTGGAGAGACCCGGTCTGTTCGAAGCGTTGAAAAATGCGAGTGACTGCACTTGGTGAGACGCCAAAGTCGCGTGCGATAGCACTCTTTTTTACGCCGGCATTTACGGCCGCAATAATAGCGGCACGAACTTCAGGTTTGATTTCATGATTAGGTTGACGATTTGCGGATATAATGGTACCAAAAGATCGATTTTTTGTCGACATGATCAAAAGCTGTGGTGATGTGAAGAAGGAAGGTTGGTCGCGATTGATTTCACAAGATGACGCGAGGCGCGACTTACACGCGTTTTTTGACAGACTTTTGGAACCCCACTTTACTTCACCACCACCACAGCTGGAAACTGGCCGATTGAGGAAGCAGTTCGCCGAGTTGTCGACAAGGGGCCCTCCTCGCATTATGAACGATTGAACAGAAACAATGACTCGATCCACAAGTTCCCCGCACAAGCTCTAGCACGTAGCAACCCCCGGACTTTGCCTCCTCACGCTATCACTGCAATTAGTTAGGTCTATTGCACGAATGACCATTCATTGCCTTCGACTAAGTTGATCGCTAAAGGGAACTCAGTCTGTTCCATCCGTCCCAGTAGCGCTCTTGAACGCCTTTCGCAACGATGGGGATTTCTGAACATGGGACTCGCGTCGACAGCCAAGCATGGAATTTCGCAACGTGACATTAGAGAACATTTTAAAGTCGGTTTCTAACGGGGTGATACATGGAGCTATGAGTGCAGTCTCCAACTAACCCCTAGCGGGAATAGACAGTATTCCTGTCTTCATTACGCATTGCATATATAAACCAGCCGTAGTGCGTCTACGAGTGCTCAAACGAGATGAGCATGCGCCTGCTGAGGCAAGGATGGAACAGCTCATAATTCGGCTGTAAATGACAGTCGATATATAAACCATTTTGTAGAAGGAAGAATAGCTGGGGAGCGTTGTGACGGTACTATGTACATGGTAAAGTTGAACTTCTTGAACCCTATCCAACCTCTCTGTCACCCTCCCTACATGCCACCAGCAGGCACAGCCCCCGCGGTGACCTGATACCTGGGATCAGTCCAAACCTCGCGATCGATGCGTCGTCGAATCTGCTCCTCCTCCACAATCATGTTATCACCAAAGAGCTCCGAGATCTGCTCCAGCGCCTTCTTCGACGTCTCGGGAACCAGGAAAAAGGAAAAAATGGCGGCGATGACACAGAAGATACCGAAGAACAGGTAAGTGCCCCATCCCAGCTTGATCATCATCTCGGGGACCACAACGCCGATAATGAAGGCGTTGACTCCGGAAAATTGCTGGAAAAAGGGGATGCCGAGGGCGATGGCCGTGCGGCGCAGATACTTGGGCCGGAAGAGGTCTGCCCACTGGAGCATCTCGGCCTTGAAGGCGTTGTCCGTGGGGTGCTCGAGCTTGATGATGGCCTCCTGGAAGCGAACTTCGGATAGGATGCCCTTCCACTCCGCCTGGACGCGCGCGTCCGTCGCGGGCACTCTCCGCAGCTTGCACAGCGACTGAAGGCAGTCGTCATCACGGCCTCGCATGGCTAGCCATCGCGGCGAGAATGGGAAGAAGTGAATGCCGATGCCAACTAAGAGAGCCGGGGCCATCTGGAGGAGGAACGGCAGACGGAATGCCCACTCGCCGGCCATCTCGCGCGTGCCGTAGGTGATCCAATACGAAATAATAGCACCGATGACGATGCTGATGGCCTCGAGCACAAGCAGTGATCCCCGCAGGTTGGGCGGCGCGATCTCGGAGATGTACAGCGGCGCGCCCATGGCCAGGGTTCCGACGCCGACGCCGCCGATGGTGCGGCCGGCGACGAGCGTGCCGTAGTTGTTCGCGGCGGTCTGGATGATGGCGCCGACGCAGAAGAAGAAGGTCGCCACGGTCAACGACCACTTGCGCGAGATGCGGTCGGCGAGGTACGGGAGGAACAGGCAGCCGATGAAGGCGCCGAGCTCTAGCATGCCCGTCATGAAGCCGACGTTGAAGCCGGGGGCGCCGGGGGCCGTCTCGGGGAAGTATTCGTGGAACTGCTCCATGACGAGGATGATGGAAATGACGCCCTGGTCTGTCGGGCGTAGAGGTCAGCCCATGATGAGAAGTGTGGTGGTGGGATGCGTACCGTATCCAAAAGAGAAGCCGCCGAACGATGCCAGAGCCGCAGCTCCTAGCACGTATGGCGAACGCACAATGCCACCGAGGCCATTTGACGAGTCGTAGGAGATGAGGGCTGCAGATTGGATGGGGAGGTTGGCATCCTCGACCTGGTTCTCCGCCCCCTGGGAGTTGTTAAGGGATTCCTTGGTCTCCATATCGGCCACTGCAAAAGATAAATGAAGCAAGACATGAACGAGGTGGATAGTATAGAGCGGGCGATGGTGAGCTGCTTTGAATCCCTCGAGTCTCGGGGTATGGTGTTGCAGCCCTTTAATGGTTTTCCGTCAACGGACGTCATTCAACCATCCAGGGATCAAAATCATGGCCTCCGTCCGTCCACCACTAACTACACCATCCGGCCACGTCAAGAAACAGGCGAAAAACGGTTGGTCTCTCGGCATCCCCCACGGGGACGACCACCTTAGCGTGCTGTCCCAAGCCCCGGGGATCTTGGAGACGACTAAAAGCCTGGCGTTTTCTCCGGCTGGCCGTCGTCTCCAATGCTGCCTTGGCGCGCTTCCCCACGGGGTGATGCCCTGGCCGTGATGGATGAGGCGCGCGTCCGGCGAGATATTGCCTCTTTGGGCCGGCGGTGTGGGGAGGGTTGGTCCAAGGTTCGGGGCTATCGTGGTAGGCTTCTTTTATTGGGCCGAGACCCAGAGCGGTGGTTCTAGGGGTCTGGATGTTTCCAACGAGGGCGTGTCACCTGCTGACTGTGGTCCCTGCTGCTTGGAGTGATGATAGCTGAACATGAAATACCATCTCGGCGAGCTCGCCATGGACGGAAACTCGGTGTTGGAGCTGGCAGCACTCTAGAAGGGATACGTAGGACTGGCCGGGCTTCTCTGCGAACGCATGGATACGCCAAGATGGAGTACAGGGGCATTGCTGCGGTTGTGTAGTCGGCTTGTGAGTAGTACTCGAGGTGAAGTGTGCGTGAGGTCATGATTGAACATTCCGTCGAAATATTTGAAGACTGTTCAGCTTCTACATGGTCTGTATGAACGGTTATGTGGCAACATGACCTTGATTGAGTTATGAGGCATTCACGTCTTACGAGTCAAGGCAGACTAGGCAAAATAGAATAGTAACATGTCGTCCATTTTATCAACTAGATCTAACAGAACAGCCACTCCAGCCACGAAACAGTTCATCATGTATGCCAGGCAGTCCATCTATCTACCAACCTTCATGATCCCTCTATGAAATTTCCCGCTTCCAGATCTTCACCGGCAGCGGACCACAGACAATATTGAACGCCTCCGTGCGCTGCAGCTCAAAATCAGGACTCGGCAGAGCAAACTCATACCGGTGCACCAAGCCATCAGCGCTTAGTGGGAACCCCGACGCTGTGATTCCGGGACTCACCAGCACATATCTTTCGACCAAGGAGCCTTCTAGAGAGGTAGTCACCGCCGCACCCAACATCTACGTGCAAGTCCGCAAGTCGACATTCAAGCTGCCCGTAAACGCCGCGACTCCTTTGGTCATGGTGGCTGCAGGAACCGGTATCGCCCCGCTGCGAGCATTCTTGCATGAGAGAGCTCGCCTCAGCTCAGTTGGCAAGCAAGTCGGACCGATGGTTCTCTATTTCGGATGTCAGAACGAGGCCGACTACCTATACAAGGATGAGCTTGTAGACTTCAGCTCTGGTCAGTTGGCTGGGAAGCTGGACGTCGTCACTGCATTTTCTCGTGCTGAAGGCAAGAAGACATACGTGCAAGACATGGTTCGATTGCGAAAACAAGATGTCACTCGGATGCTTGGAGACGAAGATGCTGCGTTTTATATCTGTGGCGCGGCCACGATGGCAAAGGCTGTTGGCAATGTCTTAACAGAAGCAACAATGGAGATCCGTGGGTGGTCTGAAACGGAGGGTATTAACTGGAGGGCTACTAAGAAGAAGGAAAACCGATGGTTCGAGGATGTGTGGAGCTAGATGAATTTCTAAATGTCGAAGCGATATGGTATTAGGATTGACGTGGGGCGATCGGGACTGATATCCGTCCGAGGATTACAAATGGCGGCGAAACTTGCCGGTAACGTTATGCCTGGGTATAAACGGCACTCCCGTCTTGGACAGAGCATATAAAGAAAGACAAGTCACAGTCATCGATTGAGGTGAACACCAGATACTCTCATTAATTGTTTACATCATTATCCTCATTGCATGTCCCACGCTTCCAAAATGACCTCTGCCAACAACATCCAACCCAACCAAGCCCGGACAGTTCTCGTCACCGGCGCCAATGGCTACATCGGCTCTGCAATCTGTCGAGCCTTCATCAGAGCCGGATGGAAGACATTTGGCCTGGTTCGGAAGGCCTCAGCTACAACGGAGCTGACGCTCGCAGAAGCAATTCCGGTTGTTGGTACCTTCACTGACCTCAGTTTCCTCGACGCCCTGTACGAGCAGTCCCAGACCTTCGACGCTATTGTCAGCTGCACCGAGCAAGTACCTGGCTACGCCGCGCACTTCGCTGAGGTGATGGGCTTGGTACGTACACTCGCGGAGAAGAGCAACCAGAATGGTGTCCGGCCGCTGGTCCTCTGGTCATCGGGGTGCAAGGACTATGGTAGTGGAGATGTCCATGGAGCGCCTGGTCTTTCGCCTCACAATGAGGATTCCCCGCTCAATACCATGGCATTGCTCCAGGAACGGACGGAGAGCTGTTTGCGGGTCTTTGATTACCCTGCGCTCTTTGATGCGGCTGTCTTGCGTCCGACGTGTGTATTTGGATACTCGAGCAGTTATTACGGCGCTATGTTTGATTTTGCGGCACAAGAAGCAGCGAGGGGTGTCAAGGTCTTGACAATCCCTGGCAACCCAAACAGCATCATGCATGCCACGCACATCGATGACTGTGCGGAAGCATACTTGGCCCTAGCCGAGCACGAGGATAGAAAGAAGGTAGCGGGCCAGGCCTTTAACATCTCCAGCCACAGATACGAGACGTCGAGGGAAGTGACGGAGGCGCTGGCCAAGGAGTATGGGTTTGAGGGTGGTGTAGAGTATGTCCCGGTGGAGGAGGCCGGACCTACGTTTCCAGCTGGGCTGCATGCAGTCTTCAGCTTCAGTCAGTGGGTTGGGGGAGATAAGATTAGGGCGGTGACTGGGTGGAAGGATAAGCGGTTGCTATTTTCAGAGAATGTTGGAGTGCACCGGCGGGCTTATGATTTGTTGAAGGTGGGTGGGCACGAGAATATCAAGGAGGTGCAGAGACGGATTGAAGGGGGGTTCAAGTAGTACCTCTAACATGAAGCTGGTCTGACTAGCAGCTTAGAACCCTCATTTACGATGGTCAACCAGCAATTACACACAGTGCCCATAGGCTATACACTTCTCTTCGCAGCTACTACTTCCCCGCGCACGTCGATTCCTTCAGCCTCTGACCATATCGTTAAGTGGGAAGAGTTCGTTTCGGTTATTTCTTTAGTCAATCGGCACCATAGCTCATTAACAAATCATTATGTTGGTACCAGTAAATTTCCACTCGATCAATGGTACTCATATTCAACAAAGTCCGGTCATGGGAACGACTTCTGGGTCATCAATCTTACGAAACTGAAGTCAAATAACGGCCAGAGATATTGTAGCCGCCATGCGCATTCAGGGATTAGTCTCTCCCATGCCAGGTTAGAAGACATGGATGCTGAGGTTTAAAATGCTCCTCGTATTGACTGCTAGCAACGCTTATCTGGGCAGACTTGTTACCTGTGTTATTACGAAATGGAGTTGCTGGAGTCGATGAAGAGTTCGAGAGAAGATACCCATGATTTAAGGGACGGGTAAATTTCATGTCTGGGTTTTCACTAGCTTCACAGGGGTTTCACGTGTAATCTCAGCTGAAGGGTCTTGAAAGATGAGCTACGGGATATCCTGAAAGCTTGGGGGATTATCTTATCGAAGAAGGCATGAATGAAGTGTTCAAAGACGCTGGTACGAAGGATGCCAAAATCACTATTCCGTACAACGTATGGTCTGGAACTTACTTAACAAGGTAGCAGACGAAGAGCTTATACAAACTCCGGGAGCGACTGGTAGGTGATGTTATTAACGGTTGAGCGTTAGAACAGGTCGATACTTCAGCCTTGTTCTCAACCCGGAAATCCTACCAGGAAAACTCTTCCTCGCAAGATCCAAAGGATTGGATGGCATTTGGCCATTCTTCATTTCCGAATATGTAGGACGGCGATCCCGCTTGTTTCATCTTGCAGGCCTCGTTCTTTTCATGAATATGGAACTCTACCCCCAGTGGTTTGAACACGTTCATAGGAAACTCGCGAGAGGTGCTGTGCGGTTTTGGTTCCGCGAAGCTGCATATAATGTGGCGGTCAAGGTGTAGATAAAAGATGCATGATTGGTTAGTGTAGTGAGGCCACCCCGGACCGGCCCGCTCAACGTGACCGTCATGCCATTCAAAACACAGCTACAGAATCCGCATTTAATGTAGTCCGCGTAGGGGTCCGGTGTTATCTTCCTGTTTAGTGATAGAACGAACTTAAAGCTGGTAAATCTTTGCCGAAAAGGTCGTAGAATGCTGACGTACTGAGCTAACGAATCCAGCACTCCCGACGGACACCACCGTTGGTCAACTCGGGTTCCCTCAACGGGGCATTCCCGCGCAAATAGGAAGCATTACCGGCACTTCCTTGTTGCACCAAACCGCCCATTGATACGCATGTACACAGTCCAAGGAAGCGCATCGATAAATGGAGAGGGCCCTGGACGAAATCCCGCGGATCGTCGTCCCCGCTTCGACTTCCCCTCTTTCGACATTACGACCACCATCGCCTGCACTTTCTGTCAGCTTTCGCTATTCTAAGCTCAGAGAACGTTGCAGTTGAGACTGTTCAATCCACCTATCATGCAGGAGGAAGACCAAATTGTAAACAAGCTCTTTGACCATCTCATCGAAATGAAGCTGACATCAGAATAGGCGGCAGATGAGGACTACGACTCGGCCCTCGACTTTGTGTGTGATCTGGATCATTCTCAGCTTGCACTCAACTGATTCTAAGTGTTCAGTCGCTAGAGGAGCCGTCGACGTCGTCATTGCGATCAAGCTTGCTTGAGTTCCAGGAGGAAAATGGCCGCACTTATCACCGAATGAGTGAGGGCAGTAAGTTTGTCGAGAATCGACGGAAAAGAAACGTGGAAGCTAACAGAACTAGAATACATATATCCGAACGATGATGTACGTTTTATGGGACTTGTTGAATATTATCGCTAATTTTGAGTTAGAAGGAAAGCGACAGACTTGGTGAGATGAAGAGACGTGTCTCATCATACATTCCATGCTAATGATTCGGCCAGACTTGCAGGATAGTCTGTACGTAATCACTTTGGATGGAGAAAGATGGCTCAGCCCCGGAGCCGCCACAGCTAAACAAGTCCTGGACATGGGAACTGGGACAGGCCTTTGGGCCATGGAATTTGGTATATCCTTCTGCGCACGAGTCACGACACATAGAGACTGATTTATCACATAGCCGATGCTAACCCTCAAGCCGAGGTGCGTTTCCTGACTTTGTAATACAAAAGAACTAGCCTAATGTGCTCGCAGGTTATTGGAGTTGATCTCAGCCCAATCCAACCATCCTTGCAAGTCGGCACCCGATATCTACCGATTAAGCAGAGTCTGACGTATCCAGTGTGCCCCCGAACTGCAAGTTCGAGATAGACGACCTCGAGAAGGAATGGACTTGGAAGATCCCGTTCGACTATGTCTTCAGTCGCATGATGACGGGGAGTTTTGCGAACCCAGAGGCCATGGCTAAGAAGGTCTTTGAGTAAGTCTTATTCTCTCGGACCAGCCGTATTGCACAACCACTCATCGCATGTGCAGGAATCTGGCTCCGGGAGGTTGGTACGAAATCCAGGACATCCAGCTACCCGTTCTGTGCGATGACGGAACCCTCGACCCCGAGACGTCGCCTACGATGAAGTGGCAAAAGGCGCTCATCGAGGGTTCCAAAGCCGTAGGCCGCCGACTTGGTGTTTCCGACGAGAACAAAGACCTCCTCAAGCGAGCTGGATTCATCAACGTCCACGAATCCGTCTACCGATGGCCGACAAACAGCTGGCCCAAGGACAGGAAGCTCAAGGAACTCGGGAGATGGAACCTCGCCAACTTCGATGCTGGCCTGGAAGGCGTGAGCCTCGCCCTGTTCACCAGAGTTCTGTCATGGACTAAGGAGGAGGTCATGGCATTGTGTGCGGAGGTCCGAAAGGAACTCAGAAACCCTAGGGTTCATGGGTATTGGAAAATGTGCGTATTAGTTTCAAATGCGAGACTTCCTATACTAACAGTTCCAGCTACATTGTTTATGGCCAGAAGCCGGAGGGTGCGAAAAAGGATGAGGAGCCAGAGGTTCAGGCTGAGCCAGTAGTTCAAGCACAGCCAGCAGTTCAAACGCAGCCAACGGTACAAGAACAGTGAGTAAATATTTATGATGTAGCGGTTCTAGGCAGAATACTGCGAAGTACCCAAATTATGCTTGTGTACTACCTTCGTGAAACTTTAAACATAATCTCAGCAACCTCTATTACCATGTTCGCCCAAGAAAACGTCTCTTTCGTCACCTCTGTACATCAGACCCCATTCGCAACACCATTAGCAGGTTCTCCTCCAGATAGCCCACACATGGCAAGTATGGCGGCATCAGACCCAGTCTCCGCACTCACGTCGCCAACGTAGCCCAACATCCCATTTCCAACCCTCGCAAAGGCAACTGGAGCTTGCCCGGGCGCATCAGGGTCAGAGACCTCGGACTGAATTCGGGGGTCCGCCTTGATGGTGTACCAAGAATCAGAAAGCGCGACATTGTCCACACACAGCGCTTTCTGGCTGAATTCGGGCACGAGGTTTGCAGCAGGGTTGTAGGTCGTCGCGGCTGGGTTGAGCTGGAGTTTTGTGCGGCCGAACTGGTACCAGCCACCCTGCCACGGCAATCCTGCTTTGCCAAAGAACTCCCGCATGTCGAATGGTAATACGAAGGATGAGAAATGACCCATGATGACCGTCGTGCCTCCTTGGCGAATGTATTCCAGAACGGCGTCCCAGACCATGGTATGCTCACGGTCACGGATGGCAGGTCCCTCGTCAGTGATAAGTACCGCTGATGGCGCTGGCTGTCGTGAAAGCTCGGTGAGGGCCAATGCCGAAACCTTGACACATTGGACGTTTGCCTTGGCGTGCAATGCGCTGAGGAGGGTAGCTTGCAGTTCGTCGAAATACTCTCGATACGACAGCGAGATCAGAAGGACCCATGGCCGCGTGGTAGTTTCTGGAGTAGCCATGGTGGGTATGAAAGTCGGTCTCTTGGTATGCGAGTTGGAAGGATGCTTTGGAAAGGTGTGTTTGTGCGAGAATCAGAAGATAAAACACTGAAATGCGGCGTCGTTCTTGTGATGTTGAAAGTGGAGGTGTTGTAAACCCAAACTATGTCAGGAGGAGGAGTTAAGCCGCTGGGATGACTAAGAACAAAAGGACTGGAAGGTTGACATGAGGGCACTTGCCTTCGAAAGAGGTGTTAGAGATTGTAGTTACTAATTAGTCATGATGGCTTCACTCTAGCTGTATCAAGATCCAAGAACCAAATGAATTGGTTCATCTAGCCCTTAAAGGGGAAGTAGACTTGTATTGTGTTATGACCGTGACTAAGAGGATTATCTTACTACCATTCTCGGGCCCGGTGTACGTGGTCGCTATTTTGGCTGCTTCTATCTTCGCGCGTGACCTCGACCTGATTGGAGACGACGATACCAGTCGCCGGTGCTTGATCGTCCGACACCGGCCTGGTAGAGGCTTTGAAGTTTTGCATCTTCACTTCGTCCACGATGCGTTCCTCGCTGTCGTTGAACGACATATTTGCGGTGATGGGGTTCGCAGTGGGAGGTCCCCGACGACTCCGACTTTGCTCGCCGCTGCCACCGCCGCCGCCTCCGATTGTACGGAATCCAGACGGTGTATTGTACGTCTTCTGAGAGGAGCGCATCACAGTCCCGAACAGCGGGGTGAGCCATGTCCTGAAGAGCGGGAACAGGATGGGGAGATTGGTCGTTATCACCGCGACGAAGGCCTCCCGAGTGCCCCATGAGCCGGCAAGCTGTGCTCCGTTGACAGGGTCCTGTGAATAACGACTTATTAGAGAGGCATGTAACCGAGGATAAGATCAAGACTCACCACCAGGACGAAAACACTCTTAAGAGTAGCGCAGACTAGGACAAAGATGCCCGCACCAAGCACTATGGTCGATGCAATTTTCTTTATCGTCTTCAAGGTGGATTGCCACAGCATCGGGACGGGTATAGCTATTAGGTATATATCAGTGGAGACGTTTGCGGCGAACGATACCCAGACGACGGGTTTGGATACGGCAGCTTGGCAGGAGTCTAGAAGTGAGGTGTTAACTAAGAAGATTTCAGTTGAATTAATTGTAAAGACTCACTGCCAGGATTGGGGCTAATCTGCCAGTACTTGTTGAATGGCCGACATCCTGAGAAGATGGCCAGGATGGAAGCGATAAAAGTCGCAATGACAAGAATGAATCCAACGTGGATGCGAATACGGTACGGTCGACCAAGGCCATCCTATGGGAGACATCAGTAACGGGATGTGACTTGCTACTAGCTGTGCAGATGTACCGTAAGTCGAGTGTAGAAGAACAACATGGACAGCTTAAGCGACCAGATCAAAGCCGAGTAAGTGGTCCAGCCAGCGACTTGGATCTTAGAACCGATGACCCTACGCATGTGAGTTCCCAGCCTAATTATGCCCAGTTCAACTAGGATGAATTTACCTGAACTGGTATTCTTGGTCGTCGGGGGATAACGCAAGTCGCTGGGCGTCGGTCATGCCGTTGTTGGCAAGGCCTTGAGCAACATTTCCGATGCTGTACGCAAGATTCGCTTGCACCGTGTAGAACATCTATGAAGCACCATTATCAGCGAGAAAATGAGAGAGATAGTTGAGGGATTTGGGGAGACAAACAATACCTATCCACATGAGGTAATCCTCGGCACGAAGCCCTCGGACACCCGCGGCCCTCACTCGAGCATATGTTCTAAGCAGCGTCGACGCAAGACCAATCGAGTAGAGCGTCCAGGACTCAATGGTGAACTTGCGAAAGGCTTCCGCAGCAGCGAGTGCCGCCGCATCTGGGGGGGCACCTGTTGACATAGTTGCAAGTAGATAGATAGTTGAGCTCACAGGGTGTTTCAGTGGAGCGACTCAGAGGGACATCGTGGAGGGACGGGGGATTAAATGGGCAGAGCCAAGAGCAGGACCCGGTGATGTTAGGTCTGTCCTCGGCTCCTATTTGTACCAGACCAAGAACAAGAAACAAGAAAAAACAATTGTCTCAGTTTGTAACAGTCTTCCATATCGGCAACCCTGCACTCCTGTGTCGGTAACCAGAAAAAGAGGATGTATCTTGTATCAGGGACAGGGATTAGGCTAGGAGGACCAACCGGGTGGTGATGCATAGATGTAAGACACTAAGGCATGCATCCTAGGACATGGGGGTAACGAGGACGGACGGGCTCCGAAAAGAGGCCACGGTAAAGGGAATCGGGTTGAAGGGTTTGGAGACGAAAGGCAGGTATGAGTCCTTACACACAACTTAACAGCTTCGGCTAGACAATGACATACCGGTCCAGTATTGTCAACCAGAAATCCCACGAGGTTGCATCACCAACGGCACTGCCGCAACCGTCGCACCAGGAATGTAGCAACCGACCCCTGCCCAGCCGGCACACTAACCACATATTCCGAGTACCCGGCCGAGAGTTTCCCGGTTGAGCCTGCAGCCACGCGCATGCCGGCAATGGTAGGGTCGATATCATGGCTGCAAGCAGGGTTCTGCAATTACCGTCCCTTGACGCCATTGAGATCGCAGTATGCGCCTTGGGCCATGCGTGCAGGGATGAGATAGGCCTCTAAATGCACTGGGAAGGAGGTTGCAAATCCCTCAAGACAGGTTAAATACTCGTTGCATCCTCCTCGAACAGGAACAGTCACAGTCACAGTCGCATCGAGGCCAGGCAACATTCGTTCATTGGGCGGAAGAGACCAGAAAGCTACTGCATCTCTAAACTTCGCCACTCCCTTGCAGCCCTCTTTCGTTTCCCTCTGTATCTCTTCCCCTCTCCCTGTCTTTATCTCTCTTTTCGATGCATTGGTTCAAGACCGAGGTGCTCACGGCGGTTGCCGCCTGGGTCGTGACCTCAGCATGCGCAAGTCTGCCCGTCCGCCGTGATGCGCTCCAGGGCAATTGTCCGAGATCGACCAAGGACTTGAGCAAGCTGGTGAAGAAGCTCTCGAATGGCACCAAGATCTACTTCCCCGGCTCCGACGATTTCACCACAGCTACCACGCGATGGTCTGTGTTGGACGCCCCCAAGGTGAACTTGGTCGTCGTTCCCTTCACCGAGAATGATGTTGTCGAGACGGTAAGCCTTTCCATGTGTGATACGTTGTCTGTACTGCGTGGTTGCTGATGATACCCTCTATCAGGTCAAATACGCAAATGAGCAGGCCTTGCCCTTCCTTGCGTTCAACACTGCCCACGGTGCCATCACCACCCTTGGGAAGATGGACCATGGCATTGAGATTTACATGAACCAACTGAGCAGCGTCAAGCTCGCTGAAGACGGGCAGACTGTCACCATTGGTGGCGGAACCAAGTCCAAGTTGGTCACTGACACGCTCTGGGCCGCCGGAAAGCAGACAGGCAAGACGTCCTTCCCTAAGAACGCTAGATGCAATCAAACTAATCATTGAACAGTGACTGGAACCTGCGAATGTGTCAGCTACATGGGCCCTGCTCTTGGCGGTGGCCATGGATGGCTTCAGGGACACCACGGCCTCATCGCCGACCAGTTCGTCTCTATGAACTTAGTTCTAGCCGACGGGACCTTGGAGACCATCGATGAGACGTCCGACCTCTGGTGGGCGATGAAGGGTGCCGGCCACAACTTCGGCATTGTGACTTCCCTCACTGCCAAGGTCTACGACATCGAGCACACCAACTGGGCGATCGAGACGCTCATCTTCAGCAGCGCCCAGGTCGAGGAAGTGTACCAGGCTGCCAACGACAACCTCCTTGGGAAGCAGCCCGAGGGTGTCATCAACTGGTCGTACTGGCTCAACAGCCCGGATGCCGATCCTACCAACGTGAGTACTTTCATAGTCTTCTCGGTTGCCAACACTAACTAACAATCTTTCTAGCCCATCATTCTTTTCTACATCATCCAGGAAGGAGTCACTGCCGTTGACGCCGCCATCACCAAGCCCTTCCACGACATCGGCCCGCTCTCCATCGAGCCTGTCACGGGAGACTACCGGGATCTCGCCGGATGGACCGGCATCGCTCTTGACTCCCCTCCTTGCCAAAAGGACGGACTCGTCAACCCTCGCTTCCCCATTTACCTCGAGTCCTACAACGTCGCAGCCATCAAGGAGGCATACGACCTCTTCTCCACCGAGACAAACGGCGACTCTCCCTTCAACGCCTCCCTCTTCATGCTCGAGGGCTACTCCACGCAGGGCATCGCCGCCATCGCCGACGACTCGGCCGCCTTCGCGTTCCGGGATCAGCACCTGCTCCTCGCCCCGCTCATCACCTACAAGCCCGTCGATGCGGCGCTGGACGAGAAGGCCGCGGCGCTCGGTGGGAAGCTTCGCAGCATCATCCACGAAGCCAGTGAGAAGGCGGACATGGGCGTGTACGTCAACTATGCCTTCGGTGATGAGGCGCCCGAGAACTGGTACGGGAGTGCGCAGTGGCGCCAGGACCGTCTGAAAGCGTTGAAGACGAAGTATGACCCCACGGGCAAATTCAGCTTCTTCGGCCCCATCGCCTAGATGACTGTATTAGTCTTATTTTACCTAAGACCTATGATTTGTACCACCATCAAGAAAACAAGGGTTGGGTAGACTATCTAATGTACCATATTGCGCACAATTTGTAGTAAATAACCAAACCAGAACATATATCGTAATGACAAGAAATACATCGTGCAATGAACAAGTTCATCCACCACGCGTACAACTAGTTCATACCGTGACTTGCGAGTACAAAGTCGTTTGGAAAGTGATGTTCCCGTGACCCCCAACAGACGGATCACCGGCAGTGAACACGACCCTAACCCAGCCTATCTCCCTATCTATCTCCCTAGCCGGTGTCTTTCAAGGCGAATTGCGGCAAAAGACCCCAAGACTTGATAGTGCGTCCGGAGAAGATGCAAATCCAGATGCCGGAAATTGGCAAACCATTTCCTACATACGAAGACCCTCCCTGCATTGCGACTTACGCCCTGCACTATGAGATGGCATACACCCTGCATTTATGACTTATGCGACGTAATCCGTATTAATGCTCTGTTTTAAGTGTATCCGCTCTGCCAGGGCAGAATCCTACCCCGCGACGGATAGGCCACAACCCGATCCGATGCGACGCCCGAAGATAGTCGACGGGTCCCAAAAGCGGTCCCTAGACCGGAGCCGCTTACCGTTACCGTAGCCACACCGCGAATGGCGTGGTTTTCTCCTCTTTCAGGGACTTATCAGGGGGGAAGTTGTATCCATCGACGACCTGGACCCTGTGAATCTTCTCGGATGCCGTTGCCGGTCGTACGATGGTCGGGAGTTTGAAGCACATCCGTCCCCAGAACCAAGGGACTGGTTAATGGATTTACCGGATTTAACGTGAACGATAACTTATATATTTTGTCTTAGTCTCACAAGACGGCAATTATCATCCCAGAGACCCAGCATTTGTCGCTTGCTTCGGACATGCGTTGGGTTTTCTTTCACAACCGTGGATTCATATCCGCGTATAGTCAACGAATTTCTCATGAAATGGTGTCTTCTAACTAAACGAAAAGGGAGTTATTGCTCAATAAATTACTCGAAAGTGAATAAATTTTTGGGCATAAAACCGCTTGCAAATCTTCTACGTGGATGACGGCAGATGAAGAGGAACCCTTCGTAGGATGAATAATTTGAAGCACCATCGCATGTGCTCCTTAGGCATTGCATTTCTGACAGCATATTCGACTTTCGTCGAGTACTATTAATTTCTGCTGCTTTGTACATTAAAAGGATTGATATGTGAGATTGGTTGTTGTCTCAGGCAGAACACATGGTCTATGAAAATACACTAGGCTGGTAGCCCACCCTAGAGGCAAAGCGCCGCACGATGGAAACAGATCGACCGAAACCATAGGCGGGAACAGAGGGTTAGCAGTCAGTAGGTAGATAGCGGTGTGATATATTGATGTTCCCCAATGCTAAAAAAGGAACAAACAAGAAAAGTCCTGTGCCGCTCTATTATAATTCCCGTTCGGCCGAGAAAGGTCTCCGGATCGACCCACGCAGTTCACCGACATGACGACCCGGCGGGTTGACGGCTCTGATTATATTTCCTCGGCCGCCACCCGTAGTATACGCAACCCTCTGGCCATCTTACGTAGACCGGCATCTCAGACCCCGTTCGGAACCAATAATGCGTTGAACAAGCAGAAAACCCCCGGATATTCGGATATAGCTGTTCGAATTGGAATCCGGGTCTCACAATGCTCCATCATGGCGTGGAGCTTCGAGGCTAATCAGCAGCATGATCATCGGCCTTAAGGCGTCTCGTACTTTCTGGGAAATGCCGAGATCAAGTTTAAAAGCAATTGCCTTTAGCTCGTGTTTTGGTTGAGAATCAAATTCAACGTATCAAAGACTTTGTTTCGTTTTCTATTGTTATCATCGACAAAATGGACTCAACCACTCAGAATCTTCACGTTATCATCGTTGGTTGTGGTATTGCCGGACTCGCCGCCGCCCGGTTCGTACGAGAACACTATAATGTGACCATATACGAACGAGCTGGAGTAGATGCAGCTACGGGTGGACATGGCATCAGCTTGTTCCCCAATTCTGTCAAACTCCTCGACAACATCGGGTTTGATCACGAACGTGCGGGCGCAGTGGTCTGTGGCGGGTATCGATCCTACACCAAAACCGGGCAGTTAAAATCCGACGTGAAAGTCGACTTCTTGGACCGCTACGGAGCAAACAGTTTTACGATGAAGCGATCTGACTTTAGGGATGAACTCTACCGGCTTGGAACAGCACCAGCTGCTGAGTTAGGCTTTGCGGTCAACCCTGTGAAGACAGTCTTCCATAATGGTGTCGTGGACCTCAACCCCGAGACTGGCGAAGTCACCTTGGAAGACGGAAGCAAAGATATGGGAGACGTTGTAATCGGTGAGTTGCATTTTCCGTTTAGTAGCTCGTCTTTAGGATGTCCTTTTGACCCATCATCTCTTCATATGCTGTACTTATCCGACTATGCTGACGCTTCCAAACCTAGTCGCTGATGGCGTTCACTCACGCCTACGAGCCCAAGTTCTGGGGTCCGACAAACACATCGCAAAGAAAATGGGACTTACTTGCTTCCGTTTGACTATCTCTGCGGACAAGACCAAGGGAGTCCTCGGCAAGCTGCCTGACTGGTGGGAGCCTGAGACCGGGAAGGGGAGGATCTCGCTCCTCGAAGCCGACGACGGGACGCCCCGATTCATCACGGCGTATCCATTACGTCATTTCGACTACATGAATCTGGCTTGCAACTTTCCGACGCGTCATGATCGACGCTCCGCACCTGGATCATGGTACGCCGAGGCAGATCGCGGTGAGCTCTTGGAGGTATTCGGAGACTTTGGCGAAGACATTCTTAAGCTCCTCAGGTAAGTTGACCCTCCTGAGTACAGTACAACTTGGTCCGCAGAAGTAACGATAGTTTATACAGAGTCGGTGATGACCTCAAGACGTGGGATCTTCAAGATCTCGATCCCTTGCCCACTTTCACCAAAGGACGGTCAATCCTTATCGGTGATGCTGCGCATGCCATGTCCGTCTTACAGGGCCAAGGCGCCAATATGGCTGTCGAGGATGCTGAGGGCTTTCGGCTTCTCACTTCGAATGTTACCAAGGAAGAGGTGTCTGTTGTCCTGCGAATGATCGACAGCGTAAGACGACCAAGAACGGCGCAGGTTCTCGCCGACACGCGTCAAATGGTGCGAGAGATACCGATTGAGGAACGGTTCTCTAAGATGGATTTCAACATGAGCTATAGTGGTATCGTAGATGCCATGAAAAGCCGGGGAATTGTTGCAGAATAGGAGGGTATTCCAAAATTCCACGCACATGTTACTTTTAAAGGAACTGGTGCTTGGAGTTAAGATACTACGGAGAAATGCAGATTGAAAATATGAAGAGGGACTATCGAAAGTTTAATAGCTAGTTTTGCAATGTTTCAGTCCCGAGCGGCATGAGACATCCTGATATCATGCTTCATTTCTTGGAGGCAGACTGGATTTCTGTTTCTTGACGTTGTCCTGGCTTTTAGAAAATGGGAGGAACTGTGAAGCTGAATTTGAGCTTGGGCCATGTGCACGTGCACATTCAGTACACAATTAACCAGGTAACCAACCAAGGCTTTTCTCAATCAAACACATTTACCACGAAACACCATCTCTCCTACTCGCAACGACATTTATCTTCGGCAGAGTCCTGTCTCTCCCGTTTTCTCTGGCTTTCTGCCAGAAGCCAAAAACGTCTCAAATGGCACCTGTCCTCAAGTGGGCAAGGGGATTAACGCGCAGAGCACCTTTGGTCCCACTGCAGTTTCCTACCTCCGGCTTCAAGGTCGTTCCAGACTTAGAGCTGTTGGAGGAGCAGCATTTTGATGAGTTCGAAGCCGGCCACTACTATCCTATGAACATAGGCGATGTACTGGCCTCCAAGTACCAGGTTATTGGTAAACTCGGCTTTGGCAGCACGTCAACTGTTTGGTTAGGTCAGAACCTCATGTACGCACGACGAGACGCCCGGCCTCTGGACTTGTTCAAGCTAACTAATAAATAGGACTCATGACCACGTTGCATTGAAAGTCTATACACGAGATCAGGGCAGCCAAGACGAGTTCCGATTCCTGGACACCATTAGAAAGGCAAATCCATCACACCCTGGCTACCCCCATGTCCGAACGCCGCTGGACATATTCGAGCTTTCCCGGCCGGGAGGCGACCATTACTGTCTCGTCCAACGGCCGATGTGGGACAGTTGGAAGGATCTGCTTCGTCGAAACTCCAGCGGATGTTTTTCAGAACCTCTTCTCAAAGCTGGGTTAAGGCATCTATTCACAGCTCTTGACTACCTGCATTATGAGTGCAAGCTAGTACATACAGGCAAGGATTACTGATAAACCCCCTGGTGCTATGCATGGCCTCTAACAAATGTGATTATTGCAGACCTCAAGGCGGATAACATTCTTCAAGATATCGCAGACCAGAGTATATTGGAAGCTTTCACGAAATCGGAGCTGGCCTCTCCATCAGTACGTAAATTTGTCGGCGACGCAACCATATATGAGTCACGGACGTTCGACCTACCGCGGAAATTTGGCGGACCAGTCCTGAGCGACTTTGGGGCTGCGGTTCGGGGTGATCTGAAGCGCAACCATGACGCGCAGCCCGCAGTTTATCGGTCACCAGAAGTAATGCTCAAGACCGAGTGGAGTTATCCAGTGGATATCTGGAACGTCGGTGCCATGGTACGTTCTCGTCATGTCTTCGTTACGCTGTTCAGTTTGGGCGATGATTAATCGCCGTTGGTCAGATATGGGATCTGTTTCTAGGCGGGCACCTCTTTTACGGCATTGATCCTGATAAACAAGAATATACGACTCGCGCTCACTTGGCTGAGGTGATTGCGTTTCTTGGCCCACCGCCACTTGACTTGCTGAGCAGGGGGGTTCGGAGTAGGGAGTTTTTCGCGGAAGATGGTAAGATTTCATGTAAATTAGATATCCTCTATATGTCTGTGTGCTAAACTCTTGCAGGGAAATGGATTGCGGGTGTGCAGATACCGTTAGGACCGACCCTAGAAACCTGCGAAGTATTCCTTGAGGGTAAGAATAGGGAAAGCTTCCTGAATTTGGTGAGAGGGATGTTGCAATGGCGTCCAGAGGACAGGAAAACAGCGAAACAACTCGCGCAGGATCCATGGATTAATTCCTGAGCGGGCATGACAATGGTGGCGATTCTACCAGAAGTGTTTCCTTGATATACGCCGCGCGGCTGATCACAATTGAGGGAGTTTGTACTGAAGTCTGATGGGTTTATTTATTGTCGTATCAAGTCCAATCGTGCATATTTTGTACGGGGAAATATGTAAGTTCAAAAGTAAAACACGCTCTGCGTGTGCATATGTACAGAAATAAAGACGTGGTTTAGACAGTGGGCCAACCGCTGGAGAAGTTGATGGTGTTCCAACCAAACTTCTTCTGGCCATCCTGATAACCGATTCGAGTGTCCACGTAGTGGTAGTACAGGACCTATCATCGCATCTCGTCAGCATCAACGCACCTCGGGTAGGATATAATAGGTAAACTCACCGGTCCGTGTGTAGGGTCGTTGTACACGCCCTGGCCACCAGGTCCGTAGACCCATCCGTGGCTCTCAAGGACAACGGAACCGCCGCCGCTGGCACAAGCCTTTCCGTTCTTGTCGACGAATCCACCGGTGGCAGACTTAGATCGGCAGACCATGATCTTGTACTCCTTGCCGGCAGCAGGCCTGTCCTTGTCGAAGCCGCAGCACTTGCCCTGCGAGTAGAATAGGTAGTAGTAGTTACCGTTCTTGTACAGGTACGGGGCCTCGATGGCCGTCGTTACAGGCTCGTAGACCAACTGGGTTGAGCCTCCACCGCTGGCGGCGGCGGTCGGGGTGTCCTTCATGGGAACGGTGTAGAGGCCCTTCCACCAGCTTCCGAAGTACATGCGCCACGTGCTGCCGTCCTTGAAGACGTTGGAGTCAATGGCGTTGTATGGCTTGGAGCTGTCGGAGCGCACGCCGGTGGCACCGACGTCGGTCCAGGTGCCCACGTCCATGGACGAGGAGCGAGCTAGGCCGATGGCGGAGTTCTGCGAGCCAAAGGCACTGACAGTGTAGTACACATAGTACAAGTTGCCGATCTGGATGACATCGGGAGCCTGGATTCACAGCGTAAGTCATGGTTGCGCTGGGAGTGCCGTTGCGGCTTGGGGCTTACCCAGAGATCCTGGTTTCCGGGAAGGTTGATGGACGAGCCTGAAGGAAGCATGGCACCCTTAAAGGTCCAGGGGCCTTCGATCGCCGGCGCCGTGTGGATGGCTACACGTCCGCCGGTGGAGAAGCGGAAGTACGTGCCATCAGATCGGCGGATGATGGACGGGTCGTGAGCATTGTTGCACGCCCCAGAGCAAGCCTTGGGGTTGGCGTAGCCGAAGACGCCGCTGGACAGGGCCAGGCTGGAGAGGAGGGACGCTATCTTGACCATGATGACAGAGCGGTGACCGGAGGAAGAGCTAAAGCACTGGTAAAGGCAGTATCAAGATCATCGACGGCCAGAGGTGCAATCCTTATAGGGCCCTCGTGCCGGGGGGTTCGGGACTTCGGAGCAACTTGTCCCTCTCATGGTACCATGTATTTACGCCCTTGACAAGCCGTTAACCGCTCCAAAAGGTCCAACGAGTGCCGGAACTGCCGTAGCCTCCAGAAAGTCGCGTGGCCGCAGGGGACCTCTTCAAACGGCGGACCTCCCTCGCTGTCCTTTAATCTAGGGGTTCGAACTACATCCAGACCGCCTAACGATTTTCCGCCGTCGTCCGAACGATGTGTGGACCGGGTTTGTTCCATCTTGGGTAGCTGATCCCTACAAGCGCGCCATTAGACTCGGCTTCTTCGCCACCATCCGAACCGGAAAAACTCCCAGGGCATTTCCCTCCTATAATTAACCGCACAAGGCTGGTAGTGCCGAAAGCTTGGACGACTCTCCGGAACGACACCGCCGAGGGAAATCAGCTCAGGAGGCTGTTCACTGCTGTTGTTGATGACCGGGAAAGTAACCAGGAGTGTACAGCCCTCAAGGGTAAAAGGCTTCTTTTGCGACCTGCCGCATAGGATAGGTCTATGTAGAACCGGAGGCAAAGTGGTACGAGGAACAGGGGTTGCATACCCTTGTGACGATAACCAAGATCACAACCTAGGGCGATGTGTAAGTTAGGTGGGTAAATAACGAGACTGACGGGAAGGAATCAGAATATGCCGTTGGAAAAAAGCTTGGAGCCTTGTAAGTTACCATAATAACACCGAGCCCCAGATTAACAAAAGAACTGCTACCCGACCTCGGGTAAGAATAATGGTTCGTGAATGATGGACCAGAACATATAGCGTCAACTCTGTGAAACAAACGGATGCCCGTATGCTCGACATATGCCCATTCGGGCTGTGCGCGGGCTAAGTTGCATCACTCTACTTGCCAAGTATCAATCTTGGACCACGGTCTAATATAATTATCGCAATGACTGCTATCAAACGATCAAGCCCCCATATCAACTTAGCGACTATGCGGCAGAGGTTTATTGGGACCAGATCCCTTGAATCAATTGATACCAAGAAAAATATCAAACACTCCCTTTCTTGGGATTTTTCCCTGCGGGTGACCAAGCAAATCATGATTGTCTTCAGGTATGTTGCGGGAAGCGGTTCGCAGAGATAGTTTGAAACGAGTCTGGATATAGAGTGCTCTGGCTCGTACCTGTATTGGCTAGTACCTGTATTGTCTGCAAAGTCTTCAGATGGGTACAAAACAATTTACTTATTTGCCAATGAGATATCCTAGTACTTGGCATCATAGTTCTCTGTTGGGTTGGCTTTAACTTGATACTTACCTCGATAATATTAGCCGCGTGAGTGTCCTTTCACTTCGCTGTGACACATACCATTGATCATAGCAACGTGCGGGTAAGTGGCTTTGTCGCTTGTCCCAGAAATAATGTGCTGACCTTTATTTCTAAGTTCAACTCGAACGCGTCACTCTTGACTTCCCCAACTCAGAGTGTCGCATTACTGTCACTGAGTAGGTTCCCAAAACAACTACCTAAGGAAGAGCCGAGACTAACTTGAACAGGATTTAAACTGGGCAACCTCAAGCACTGGTTCGTAGCATTTTGATGCACTTGTGACGCAAGCAAGCGTGCTCAACCTATTCAAGGAGGCGGCCATGGGATTGGATACGCCACAATCTACATCAACAACGCAATGCAGTGGCATGGGAAACAACGCCACTAGTATTCCAAGAGACCTTTGGGCTTTGTTCAACACAAAGCCCGATAGCAGCCACTTATTCGATGTTCCGCACTATCATTCTGGAAGAAACGACGGATCGGGCTCGGGGCATAAGGCTCAAGTCTTCGATGGCAGAGCGTCCCAGGAGCCAGTCACCGGACTGCAGACGACCGTCTCTCAGTGAGAAAACTGCCGGATCAGAACCTGCTTCGGCATGGATTCGGTTATCGTCACCATGAGGATTGCTGACGGGGCTGCCGTCAACGATAATGGTGAAATGACGATCAATGGAAATCATTGCGATGGAGTTTCAGTTTGATGTTTGGTTTGAAGGAGTAGGAAGTGTTGGTGAATTGGGGAGATGATATTGTGGGATGTTGAGCTACCTACTTATACCCCAAGACGTACATTCACGTGTTGGTCGAAATCTTGTAATCTACGAGCTACATTCCTGTTCAATTCAGCTCAACCAAAGATCTTCCAAACAAGCTCAACCGCAATGCCGAGACATTACGTCGATGGCGTCTTGGGTCTCTTGTGCCACGACAACAAGCCGAGTGAAGAAGGGAAGTGAGACTCTTGGACGGGAAAACTGAGACACCCGACTAGGCGGTAAGCACGTACCACGATCGCCAGACCTCGCAGTCTTGGGATCCCAATCCCTTTCAGTATGAGGAAATTTGGATGAATATTTCTATTTACCTGTGTGTGATAGTGGAAAACAGAGCACGACCTTCAGGTGTGTCTCGTAGAACAGGTATTCGCGTTTTTCATGCTCCCTGAGTAAGTTGAATTCGGGCCTTCACAGTTTGTGATGAGGCATTTCGTACATCTTCCGCATAGACACCTGCCGTGTCACTTTGCCTTTTCGGCTGATGCCGCAGTAGGTAATGCGTGAAACAAATGACGCCCTTGCATGCCGGGAAGATCCCGCGATGGATCACGGCGCTGAAAACGGGCATGATCGACCATCTGAGGCCTGCTGAAGAGAAGGAGATCTGGCGGTCAGTGACGTGGCTAGTTCAGATCGATGCCCGCGTTCCACGGTTCCCGCAAATGTGGCTGGCCGATCGCGATAATAACATGAGGGTTGGAAATGACGACTCTTTTTGTGGCACTCGTGCCGCTCACTCCACCCTGTCTCAGACCAATGAATCCAGCTGGTGATTCCCGTGATGGCTGACATACGGCCCTCGTATCTACGTGGGAGTACCACTGTCCCGCATTCGCCTGTGTCGTCCGCATCCGCTCTGCACCCTGGAAGCTCTCCCGTAGATCGCATTACGATATCGAAATCCTATCAAGGTTTCGCAAAAGATGCCATTGGCATTTTCCTAGAATTAAACTTAACTTTCAGCCACAGCCTTGGTAATGATCAACGTAGGTCAAATCCTAATGTCGCTGTAAACTGAGAACTACGGCAGCTGTCGACGCCTTTCGAATTCGGACTCCAATCAAGTCTTCTCTGGCTTAAGCTGTTGAGAGACATACTTCCCTGAACCTTAGCCACCTAAACTGCTCAAGTTCATTTCCATCCTGGATGGACAAAGACATATTGGGGCTTATAGTCAAGTCTTGCACCGATTCTTCGAATCTGGGTTTCTTCGACAAAATTGCAAGGCTGGTTGGCCGTTAAATACATAAATGGGTTTAAAGGCGTGTCCGATAGTTATGCGCACTAGAATCCGGAACAAGGTACAAGGGGGGCAATAATAGGGTCTGCCGTCTCGATGCTATGGTAGTCTGATGATCAAACCGCCCAACAAATGACCATAGACTCATCGGCCCGAATTGTGGCACTGCTCCTTCTGCCTACCGTGTCGGATCCCGACTCCAAGACCAAGGATGTGAATGGCAGTGCTTATTTCGTCCTTCTATTGATAATCGATCAACTGTGGCCCGTGGGGTTACGAATTACTGCCTAAGTTCAAGAATTATGAATTGGCTGAGCAGTGGCTCAGGGAGAGCGGGTATTTACGTGAAACCTCTGAACAGCATGATGTTTCAAACGTCATCCTACAGCTGATATATGGAGCTGTGCCTCGACGCAACGACGTTTCAAGCCGCTCAGGGCAACTATCTCCACAAAAGCACCGCCTGGATATTCTAGAAAACAACGCAGCATTGTTGTTCGAACCTTGGCGTAAGCGACATCGTTGGGATTTAACGGGGAATTGCCGAATTACCGATCGAGCAACAGCTGAACTTTCGGAGAGCAGTCGGCTCTTCACTGCCAGGATAGTGCAGGGGCACGAGCATGACAAAGGACGATTGAGTGTGACCTTTTAGATTAGTTGAATCCTTCTCCGAGTATCTGAGGTGGATGACATTGTATTCCCTGTGGAATTGGATGTTGAACACGGAACTTATCCCTTAAACCTGCTGAACATTGCGTAGGTCATGCCCTATACATGATATCAACCATTCAATGCACTCACGATCCTACGATCCACCTTTTTTATTGATACCATATGTGCTGTACTGTAGATCAACTTGCTTCGAAACAGGCTTGTGGCAAGTGCTAGCCGAAAACTTCCCTTGTCAGGCTCGTATTGAGGAGTCCTAAGGACCTGATCTGACATCTTAAGATGTAATACACTGAATCCTTCAAGTATCGCAACGTGGTATCTAGTCTACATAATACTAGGAATAATGAAGTCATTGACAGAAAGGTTGCGATCGATGAACTATATAAAGCCTCAACTTCCAACGTTAACATCTCTCCTCATCACTCTTCAGTACTCAAACACAAACAACCGAACAGCCACTCTCACTCTCGCATCTTTCTTCACATTAGTACTCGATCAAAATGGTTTCCTTCGCCTTCGTCTCCCTCTTCGCCGCCCTTGCTGCGGCCGCGCCTGCTCCTGCTGCCGAAGGTTCTGGCCTCAGCAAGCGCTTCAACAGCGGATGGTGCGGCGTTCACGTCCATACTTTCAACGGAGAGAACGCCAAGGGAACCCACGAGATGAACGTGTGGGTATACGATGCCAAGCAACAGTTGATATGGTCCAAGGAGAGCATCTGGGGCGACGGACTGCTCATGGCTGAGAGTGAAGGACTCCCCAATGTGCTGAACATTAACACATTCGGATCTAGCGATGACGTGGTAAGTTGGTTCCGATTGAAGTTTATGCCTTGGCCTGGTCAATGAAGAGTATTTGGCTAACCGTATAAACTCTTGCAGGCTACTTTTACGTACGGTGATGATGCTTGGGGAAGTGGCAAATGGGACAGCAACAACGGTCGCTGCTCGGTTGGCAAGCAGGACAGTCCTTCTCTGACATCTACAACAGTTACAATCGATTTGGACTGCGGATTCTCGTGCTAGGAAGCTTCGGGCGAGAAAACCAGGGCTGTTTCTTTGTAAATAGGAGGTTTTATTTACCAAATCTACATATTGTCATCTCACTCTTCTCCTTTTGCTCTTGGGAATTACGTAGGAAACAAGAACAACCCGAGCAGAGCAGCGATATTAAAGGTTGTTACATTGAGGCTACACACTACAGCAATAAAGTCATCCTTTTGATACTATTTATCAAGTCTATGTCCTTGCTTACCTTGACCACGCACCGGGCGCTGGTTAGACGTGATGCCAATCTGCCAACTTCACATGTACATTATCAGATGATCAGATCAATGACAGCTAAGTCAATGCCAATAATAAAAGAATTCCCCACAACAGTCTTGTGGCGTTGTTATGTATCGGAGCCCCGATACCGGACCTAACACATTTCTTTTCACGATTGAGTCACAGCTCGTCATTGCATACAAGTAGGTAGGGTCATATTTTCGTGACTAAGTTCTCATACACTTCATCGATGGCGTTCATCTCCTAACATCTTCGTATTGTCTCAAACCTCCTGCTTGGTAGTCGCTCCAATAGCGTTACCAGACGTCGGGATCAAAAAGTCACTGGCTTGCACTTTGCCGTCTGAACCTCGTGCACCCTTGAGGGTCGCGGGGTTAACACTGACAAACGAGCTGTTTGACCATGTTCCCGAGTTCCATGAGTTGCCAGACGACGTCACGGAGCTGATGAGGCTGACTTGGGAGGAGCCAACGTTGACGGCGGCAATGTTGCCCGTCATCTTGGAGGACGAGCTGCGCATTTGGAAGCCAACGTCACCGTTGTTCCACGCCGTGTTGCGCTCGAAGGTCAAGGATCCCGGGTTGCCGTTGTCAATGAAGCCCTTCTTGAAGTTGCTGAAGGCGATGCAGTTGCGCACGACGTGGTTGGCGGGCGGGTTATCGGTGATGCCCAACTTGTAGCCGTTACCATCACCTTCGAACGGGCTGAAACCCCAGCGGTTGTAGCCATTGCCCCAAGCATACACCTCTTCGAGGGTGACGGGAGAGCCGAACATGTAAAGGTCAAGACCGTCATCGACGTTGTCCCACAGCCGAGCGTTGCGCAGGACGTTGCCCTCGCCCGAGCCGGACTTGCAGGCAAAGCCGTCGGCGCTCTCTCCATTCTTACGGGGATCGCGGTTCCGGTAGGAGTCAAGCTTGAAGACCGTGTTGTTGGACGAGGCACCTTCGAGCTGGAAGCCAGTCTCGTAGTTGTCGTGCGTGGAGAGGCCCTCGTAGTAGTTGTGCGAGGCATCTCGGGCATAAATGCCGTAAGGGCCGTTGATCAGCCTAGATACTACGTTAATTTAAGTATTACCAAAAGAAACGAGGACATACTCGAGGTTGTAGAAAGCCCAGTAGCTGGCATCTTGGATGTGGAAGATGCCTCGCTCCTTGTTAGGGAGAGCTTCATCGAGCGCCTTGGGAGTGCTGAGAAATGTCAGTTGTTGAACAAACCAGTGATAGTAACTAGGATCAAGTTTTACTAACCCAGGCATATTCTCTCCGTCGATGATGACCTTCTCACTTTGGTACGGCCGGACCGAAATCGGCGACGTCCGAGTACCGCTCTTGGCGATCTGGATGTTGGCCGAAGGAGCATACGTGCCTTGGCGCAAGTAAATTGTGTCTCCAGCCGCCGCCGCAGCTACGGCCGACTGGATAGATCCATAGGGCGCAGCGAGTGTTCCTGATCCGGTGCCAGTGGGCGAAACGAAGATGTCGAGAGCCGTGGCGCTGCCAAGGGCAGTCAGCAGAACAGCGGAAGTAATCTTGAGACCAGGCATTTTCGAAGATACTTCAGGATCGGCTACTGTTGCTAAGAAGCTCTTTTGAAAGTTCCAGCGCGAACCGCCTTTCTATTATATTCACATATTGAACAGGGTTGCGAAGGCCAGAACCTATTGCTCCGTCCAGCGATGGTAATGAGGCGGATGTACGAGCCCACTTCAAATGCCGCATCCAAGCGATTCCACCAATTGCGTCACCCTGTCACTCTACCTCCTTGTCACTACCGGGTGTGTTAGTGGTGGGCTTTTGACTGCCTTTCATTTATTCGGAAACACCTCTGCCGATTGAAACGGCTAGGGGTTAGTGCAGTCCTGGTTGACTCTACGGAAGTACGGTGAAGACTGATCAGTGACGAGACTAATAATTGCTTAAAAATAAGCATCATGCAGCATGTGCTTCCAATCGCCCAATTCCCCAAGCGGACTAGAACCCATCTCGAGACGCTCCGCTGCTTTTCAATCCTTAACAGACGTTCTTTTTGCATTCGTGAAGTTCGATTGCCTCGCAAAGCTGGGCTATTCGTGGATATACTCAAATATGAAGGAAGAACATTCCACCCCTCACCAAGCTCCGAACTTCCGGATTTCCGGATTGGGTCTCACCCCCTATCCAGTCCGCCTCCAAGTTAGGACTTCAACACGTGACGAGGTCGGTCGCATCAATGAAGGTCGAGCGTGTTGACCTCGAGCTCTAGGTTGAGATAGCAGATAAACTTGCCGTCGTGCCGTTCAGTGTCGTTCTCGAACCATGAGCACAAGGAATGCACCTGTCACCATGTTTCACTTCCCACGATCGGCAGCTTGATTAGTGGGCGAGGCGAGATTATTATATTGCTGAGCAAAGCACATTCTTTCCATAGTAGTAGAGTAAGCGATAAATATGGTCTCAAGATAATGGAAAGGGAGTGCAGGGATTGATGATGGACAACTTGTAGCTGGACTTATTTGTCGCTGCAGCTGGACCATCCAGGGACGCTCACGTCGTGGCCCATCTCTATCGACTTCACTTGCCTATGATTAGAATTCTAAGTAGTTGAACTAACTGTCACAATATAGTAATTGTTAGCAATGACTCTAGGCCCTCGAATGCCAAATTCTTCAGCACTCATATTCAATTCTAGACCCTGAAACCATTATGCAAGAGTCCTTCTTACTAATTTCTCCCATATATGCGGCGTCACTCTTATATCATAGCAATCCAAGGATGCATACGCCTAACTTTTACACATTCGAAGCGCCCGTTTGGGGTCGGTTGTCTGGATCTAAACCGCCTATCAGCGAAACATCATCCTAAAGCGGGCCGCCCCAACCGTAATTACTCTACGCATGGTGTGATTTCTGGGCCTTTGTCTGTAGCTTTAGGTTTCACAGCTCCTGATCCATGATTCTCCGCTGGCGAAAGGTCTTCTGCTAGGAACGAGCCTCTAAATAGGTGGGCTTTACGACACAAGCGAGCACCGTTGAAGGTAATCGCTATACAAACCCGGCGCGCATTAAGCCCGTGAGAAGGAAACTGGGGAAAAAATTAACCACAAGCACAACTCAGTTTGCGAGACATTGACTATGTGCTTTCTGGTTTCTGGTCAGTAGCTGCTAACAAAGTGACGTGCGACGGGATGTAAGAACTGACCTTGATAACATGTCTCTCAACTCACGTGCCTGAGTAATGGGCCATGCTGCTTTTCCCCGTCGGTGGTCTTGTCTTTGCTCGTCCATGTTGACGCGACCAAGAAGCTCCCATGTCCATGTGAAAGGTTACAGCACTCACTGTTGAGTTTTCATTTAACTCCTCATTTGAAAGGAATTTGAGAAGCCACCTATTGCGAACAAATCTGTCCGTTTCATCATCGCAAAACAAGTGGTCCTCTTGGTAGATGAGAGACGTCTACTTCCTCAAGGTAGGCTATGCCGACATGATGAAAATGAACCTGGCTGGCATTTCGAGAAAGTGATAGATGCAGATCATCATAATCTACGGTTCCCTTTCTTCGCCAATCCCAAGGAGGTAATCTAATTTGCCGAGGTCAGAGATTTAAGCACCGTGGCCAAGAGAACAAATTGAGCAACAGCAATGCACTTCCTTGAACCGGTGCTAGGGGCGTAGTGACAAGCCAGATGGCACACCATGGGAGTATACCGGCATCACAAAGGACTTTACTCCAGTGTCAACGGCAGTTTCGTGAATATAAACGATAGCATGGAGGTACTGGAGGTATCTCCGCGTCGACTATCTTTATCCCTCGCGAATTCTGACCTGCTTCGTAGTGAGTTGATGCCATGCTCGTTCCTCAGCATGTAATTTGACCGCTATTATGTATGGGAACCCAGTCGTCGGCTCGGAAGGATTGTAAGTCACACTGACGCTTAATCTCACTATAATACCCAATTTCTGCAGTGAATGACACCGGGTCTAACTGGACACACAGTACTTGGTCTTCGTGTTGACGCAATTCAGTTCGAGGGAAATCGTTAATGAACAAAAACCCAAGTCTAAGGATGGATCATTGGATAATCTTTGAAGATGAAAAGTAATGAAGTTGACGAAAGCGGAGGATGATGGTGATGGAAGTGACTAATGAACCCCTTGACAAGGATTCCAGACTACTGGAGGAGATGCTCACAGACAAACCTAAGACCCGTGGACATATCTAGGGCTCTCTGCTACAAAGGTGTCTTAATGATAATTGAGCGTCGCCCTTCCTAAAAATAGACAGGACGTGTTGGCCATGACGATTAAATTTATTCACCACAAAGGTTCAGACAATAGACTTAAGTCTCGAGTTAGTGTTGATTTATCACTCCACAGACTTGCACTTTAGTGACTTAGCTGGTGTGCTAAGGGCCATTTTTTTATCGACCAGTGCGAGATGCCGAGAGACAAGCGGCCCAAGAGGCCGCCGATGGAGAATGCGACGACATGGACCAGGGCGACTCGTTATCATCCAGCCATCAGCATGCAGGCACTTTTGAGAGGTCCGTTGCCAAGTAGACCAGCTCTGACCGACACCAGAATTAGCAGCGCCAGATGGACGAGCCTTTCGGTGTTGCCGGGCGGCCGCTGCGAGGAATGGCTATTTCGACAAAGGGGATCTGAAGCCAATGAAAAGGACGAACAGGGTAGGTAGCGTAGCGTACGAAGTACTTGTAACCGCTTGAGGCAATCAACATCCCATCCCCGCTGTAGGATCCCAACCCTACACTGCGACTCTGTATGCAAGTGGGGGTTTTAGACCTGGGAACGGTCGCCCAGACTCGTAATAAGCACACCATGGCAATGGCTACGGCGATCACTGGGATGCCGTCATTTAGACTACTGCCAAGTATGCAAGTTACAATAGTGAAAGATGTCCAAGACGGTGCTGTAATCGCAATACTGTCTTCTGGAATAACGGTCATCCTCTCGGGGATACACAGCCGGGCATAACACGGTCTTACCAGGCAAACGTGAGGCGATGGGGTGACGAGAAGGGTTCAACCTTGGACTCTGAACTAGAAACATCTCAGCCGCACTCAATGCAGTGTAGTAAAGGGGACATCCGGGGACCAACCGCGTATTGTAAGGGTCCCCTCCACAACCTTACCCCTTCGTCAAGAAATGACATGTGCTGGTGATGATCTGATGCAGCGAATTGCCGGCCTCGACACTCATGCAGCATTTCTTAGCAGAGATCCTCGGGCCGAAGCACTCCATACAGCTTCCCAATTCTTCTGAAATGCCCTGCTCGGCATTGACCGGGATAAGTGCCAGAGTCCCTGCCAAAGCTTTAAGGCTGATGCAGGGCGTTCTTCCGCGGAGATAAGGGGGGATATTAGGAGAATAGGTAAAATAGAAGCTTATCCGCAATCCCCGTGAGAGACTCCTCTCCACTGTCAACGCCCAACTGATCACCAAAATGCGTGCTTCCAGTGGCACTCTCCTCGCCTGCTTGGGTACCTTGAGCACCCGTAAGCTACTGCTTGTCGCATTGTTCGTGGTTCTCTTTGTCACTAACACCGCCTTCTAAGTGGCCCTCGCCAAAGTCAACTGCATTGGCGACGTGGTGATCGCCGATTCCGACGATGCCCGCGAAGTGCGTGAGGCCTGCGAGATCATCACGGGGGACATAACACTCGTCGGCAGTTTTGAAGACAGCATTAACTTGGACGGAGTGAAGAAGATCGGCGGAAATTTCTTCCACGAACAATGCTCCTGGGAGATGAGCCCGCCAAGCGTATGTCCCAAGCCGTCAAAACGCACCATCTCCAGCTCGACTCTCGAAAGCATCAGAGGCTCGCTCACCGTCGATAGCACCAGCGGCCTCGAGGCCCTCAGCTTTCCTGGCCTCATGGTTGTGAACGGATCCTTGAACCTGATGAGCCTCGACGACCTCAAGCACGTCGATTTCACCAGCTTAGAGTACGTCGCTCGCTTATCTTGGAACACCGAGAATCTAAAGACGCTCAAAATGAACGGCTTGAAGAATATGGGGGAGGGGCGCCAGGGCGAAGAAACGCTTCAATTCATCAGTGTGGGCGAACTCAACTCGGTCGACACCTTCTATAAGAACCCGATACATGCGGATGATGACACTGGTGCCATCATCGACTTGGATGCTGACTGGATGCCCAATGTGAAAGACGTCACGATCGGCTGGGAGTTCATGGATGCCCTCAGAATCAACGTCACGGAACTAGACGTCACGCTTGGAGGCCCGAACACGACCGAAATGGAAATTGGCTCGATAGGACTACGGCAAGGCTCGATCAACTTAGAAGGCTCATCGAAGCTGGAAACTCTGAAAGTTGGTTCATTCTACGTCAACACCACTGATCCTTCACTGGGTCCGGATATTGAACATCTGAGTTTGCCATTTGAGGAACTCGGTGGGCTTTATCTACAGGACTGGAAGACCCTGCGCTCTATCCAACTACCACCGGCGGCAGAGAAATGGAAGTCATTTTCCCTACAGCTTGAAGATTGCGAAAATCTCGACCTCACCTCCGAGTATAACGCGGACAAAGAGAAAACCTGGTACTGGCCAATGAGTGACATGGAAGACCTTAGGGTCACGGGAAACATCAGTAATGCATTTTTGTGAGCTCTCCCCGGCCGCTCTGACCAGACTAGCAGCATTGCAAGGAAGTCAGGTATTAACTCCCCCGGATCGCAGTGATTCTTTCCTTAAGCATAACATATCGGTTAAGGGGGTCCTTGATATCCAGGACAAGTCTGGTAATCTCAACTGCAGCATATTCAAAAACCTGGAAGCGCGGCGGAGACTGAATGTGACATACTTTTGTTCTTCGGAAGCGCCTACTAAATCCGGGAACGCCGAGTCGGATGACGATGAGTCTAACACCGTTGCGGGACCGTTCAACAATGGATGGCGCTTTCGTGTAGGAGAAGCCGTGGTCGTGGGTCTAGTCTTGGGGATAATTTACTGATCTACTGATCAAGATGACTTATTTTAAAGACGAAGATTAATGGATCGGGGAGTCTTAGTGATAAATACAGAATCGACTCTCTAGGTTCTGACCGATGCGAGACATCCAGTTACCTCTTGGGCGGGATTAAGAGTGATCACTTTGCAGGATGGCAGACTTCAAAGCTCAGCATGGCACCGTTGTCGATATGACGCGACGTTTACACGTCTCTCTCGCAATAATCTCTTCTGGGTTGAATCTACTTGATCAACCTTCACTAGTAGAGTTGCTCTGGTCCTTATCACTATCCTGGTTTCGTGAACCGTAGCTTGCTTCTTGTACAACCGTGTTTCCTGATCGCAATCCACGGTAGACGTGGCTCAGTTGCTTCCACCCGTCGATGATGGGATAGAATCCCGCAATGAGCATCGTTATCCAGACCCAGATGATAGCCACAACGAGCCAGGCGACGAAGAATCCCTTTCCAAATACGTACTTGGAAGCGTACATGGGAAGAGGCCTAATGCCACTAAGTTAGCATTTCTCAAGAGCTACATGCATGGAACTATGACTTACCAAAGAACCCAGTGTCCCAAGAATGTTGCCGCGGACCATACTGCTGCGAGGGTTCCCCAATGCTTGAGTCTTGCCTTGTCTGCAGTGTAGCTTGCCACCTTCTCTTCATGTGAAACTGCTTCTGTCGGAGCGTTCGCAGTCTGGTCAAAGGCAAGGCGTTCATTTCGAAGGTCGGCCCAATTGTAGTTGGCGGGCTTGATCAATGAAATGATGACCGAGTACACGCCTGGACTAAAAGCAGAAGCGACAGTACCGTAGACACAAGGCAGTGTCTGGCCAGTCGAGGCCACACTGATCTCCCCGTACAACGCCGACGCAGATCCAAGCCAAACAGCGATTCCGGTAGCGAGGCCCAGCAAAGGTGAGATAACAGCAGCAGCTTGGGACTGCTTCTTCCACAGAATTGCAAAGACAGTGGGCATGATGCCGGGGCAAGTCAGAACGCCAAGCATGTATAGCGTCCAGCCTAGGTCGACATTTCCGTAGTACAGCGCCGTGGAAAACGAAGCCGAAAACAGTCCGAAGAAGACGACTCCAAAGTGACTCCACCGGATGGCATCACGATCGGTCGCGGCGCGGTTGAAGTACTGACGGTAAATGTCGAAGCTAATTATGGAAGAAACCGAGATGACTTGGGCTGAAATCGTCGATGTCACGGCCATGAAGGTGATGAGAAGAACAGCCACAGCACCGCCTTTGCCTGCAAGCGCGATGGCCGCATAGGGCAATACGAGACCATTCGATATTTCGACGGTGGACATTCGTCGAGGGAACGTTGGGAAACGCTCGGTGCCTTCCAATCCAAGAGCAGAGAAGCTCATCAGCGTTCCGAGACACCAAGGGATCGCGAAGTATGCAATTCCACCGATGATGTATCCGGGAACCACGGCCTGGGGAGCGGCGCTGAAGGCCTTGGCGAAGAAACCAGTGTCCATGATGACGAGGCCAAAATTGGCGAGCACGTGGATAATACCGAAAAGGATTGCCTAACGTATGGATAAGTTTTGAGGATTCGGTCAAGTTGGAAACAGTTCAACTTACTCCCTTGCTGGTCATGGTCAGGTATGAGCCATCTTCGTTACCGGCGACGGGGTGGGCTTTCCCTGCTTCGACAATGAGATCGTAGAGACCAGCCGGTGAGCCAATCTCAGGAACCGTAAAAGTCTTGATGGTGAAGAAGCAAATGATGATGGTGATGACGAAGGTATGGAAGTAGTCGGTGAGGAAAGTAGCCTTGATGCCCCCAACAAAGGTGTACAGCACGACACCGACCGGCAGGAGGAAAGTCGCTGCGATGATGTGCATCCCAGTTCTGATTCATGGTTAGTCGCGCGGAACTCGAATGGCCGACGCTGACTTACAAAGCAGTGATGGCTGCACTAGCACCCAACAGCATGTTGGCAATGGCGATGATGTTGTTGATCAGGCACAGAGCAATCCAGACAACATGGCCGGGGGTTCCATAACGAATTCGGATAATTTCAAGCAGAGTGTGCGCTTCTGGGACTCTCATCTTGCATGCGATACCCAGAAGTGAGAAGAAGACGATCATAGGTGAGCAACTGCAATTGGAATGAGCCATTGTGAGGTTGCGTGGCACAGCCGCGAGACTTACCCTGCTGCAAACCAGAACGGTCCGGCGACGCCAAAGTTGTAGCCGACGAGTGTACTCCCGAGCATTGCCGTACTCCAGAGCCAGGAAGAGATGACAGCAGAGGCCGTCAATCCAGTTCCCACGCTTCTGTTTGCCGTCATGAACATCTCGGTGGTCTTGTTATCTTCGCCAACCGTCTTCTTGAGGACGTGCGTGGCGAATATCATGATGAAGGCGATCAGAAACCCAATGGCAATGACGACAGCATAGCCGGCGGCTTGGGGAAGCGGCGGCTCGATGGTGCCATCGTTCCTCTTGTCTAACCACGACATTTCGTTACTTGTGAATCAATTCGTAGAGCGAGTCTGCGACAAATGGATGCACGAGAAAGGCCGAGACTTCGATGCATAAAGTCGGAGAGAAAGGGGAGGCTCGGCAGTTCGAATTAATATCTCAAGCATCCGTTTCAATGCCAAGCATCTCCATTTATTGTTATCTGGAATCCCTCCAAGCGTGTCTTTGCAAGCACGCAATACGTGCATGGATATTGCGAAATTGCGACATCGCGACCTCATAGGCCTAGTCAGGATCATGCCATAGGGACTATATAGTCATAATCCAACTAACAGAGACCCTATAACTTAGCGTTGATCTAACTTTTTGACATTAAGATAAGACAAAAGAAAGGATATTGACTCACTTTTTGGAACGATGGCGCCTTCAATTTTCTGAAGCTGGGCCATTCTCAACCTGGACGTGACATCAAATGCCTGTCCAGCCTATCCCGCCCCAGAAGAGGCCCCCGCTACCGTAGAGCTGACCTTACTAGCTGATATAGACTGACATAGTATATCCTAAATATCAAGCCTCTCGCGATCTAGAACTTGCTGCAGGTGTGTTCATCCTTGTCGTTTTTACTCGTTTCCCTTGATCTACGCCCTGAAGGCGTTATCAAAGTGGCACAGCGGACTGCACAGCGACTAGCCGCGAGAATAGAATCTAATCAGAAAATTAGGACCACTTAGTTCTATTCTCAACTTCGAAAGGGCTGCATTTACGCGGTGCAAACCTATTCAGAAAATAAGTGAGGCGGCCACAAGAACCTTTTGCAAGTGAAATGACTTCCTTTCGCACAACTTGACCTGATCCGCGCTTTCGTTTAAGCCGAGACATGGCGCACTGGACTTTTCAACATTCGAGAGGCGGGTCGACCAAGCCTGCGGCGTGCATGTAAGATATACCCCTGGGTTTGGAAACTCCGAACCTAACGTAAAGTATAGCATTCAGCAGCGATTAAGGCAATTAGGGACTACTTTTATGGGAATCAGTAAAGGGGAAAGAACATTGCTACAAAATTTTGCATCTAGATCATCTAGTACCCGTGCTTCAGCTTTTGTAAGAACGAATATTGACACTTATCAAATCACTGTTAGGACAGGCTACCTGCGCAGGTTTGGCTCCCAGCGAAGAAAACAAGCTCATTTATTTGCAGCGGGTATCCACGACGAAGAATTTCATGCAAGTTTGTAGACGTGGAACTTGGTTGATGAGCAATGCATAGACTTGATATTGCCTCTTTCAGCGATAGATAGATCACTTATGTGAATCTTGATCAGGTTATCATCAGACAGAGCCAAAGAGAGAATGCCTAATACACCCACGCGATACATTCTTGTCTTATAGCAATGAAAACATTATAGATGCAGAGGGTTACCCTCATCGAAGCACCCGGTCACCGAAATAATTAACTCTCCACAAGAAGCATATTGGATAAAATGCTCGAGCTCTCTTAAGCATAGCGCCAACGACGCTACTATCATTCATTATTGGATGGAATCCAGATTCTTTACTCCTGCATGCGTGATTTGCCACATGAGGAACGATACACGATCAGATAATGGACGCTCTCGCCGGCATTGATATCGCAAAGCTTCTCGAAAACCCCGCGCCAAGCAAGAGTTGAAGAAAGGCTGGGAATGAGGCGGGAACGAGTCCGTTTCTAGTTGAATGCTCCCCGCAAAATCTCTCCCCCACACGAAACCCTGGTTTGCCCTTGTTCGGGCTGCGGAGTAGATGTACGCAGGAGAGCGACCGAGCTCCGGCCATCATGACGATTCGGAGCAAAATCCCGCGATTTTCCGAGACATATCGACCGAAAACCCGCATGAGCCAGGATCCTGATCAAGCTCCTTCCTGAACCATGCTTGGATTTTACGCTGATGGGTTGCTCGCCAAGCAATGACGGAAGTTAAAAAGGATACCAGTTAGGCTATGTTTCTACCGAATATTATTTCTCCGAACTATCGACCTTAAAGTGGCTATCTCAACTCTCTATTTCAGATGTTCCAAGTTCCAAACGCACTTTTCAATTACTAAAAATTGGTCGTGATCTCCACCCGCATAGTTTAGCATGTTCTGCTGCATTTGTTTGTGCACTTCTCCAACCTCTTTGCCGAGGTGCCCGTAGGTTTTTACGATGTGACCTGCCAAGAAAACGCACGTAAAATTACATGACTGTTAAGTGTGGCTCAACTCGGCGTAACACAGCCCGAGGGGCATCACTGAGTCTATCGCAATTTAAAACCTGAGGCCACTTTAGGAACAATTCTTTTCCACGAATGGTGCTCGAAGAGTGATATCAAGGGATCATTAAGGTGTTGATTGAAAAATGCTTATTACGCCGCCGATTCTGGGGAGATGCGGGTTTGATGAACAATCACGATGCTCATTCGAGATTGTTAGCGATGATGTTTTGTCGCTATCTTTTATGGCTCGTCTTGCCGACCTTCGCTCTCGCGTTGTTAGAAGAACGTTTTGTTTCCTTCAAGCCAGCTGATGGAGCGATTCAAATCCAGGGAGCGACTATTGTTCACGATGCTAGTGACCCAATTGGCATCCAAATTGCTGCCAACAGCCTTGCCGACGATCTAGAGAAAATATCCGGAATCACATCCAAGGTCCTAGAATTGGACATCATCAAGTCTAATGGAAGTCTTCAAGGTGTCAAGGCATCCGATAATGTCGTTATCTTAGCCACAGCCGATTCTCGACTAGTTCAGACGTTGAAAAAGCAAGGGAAAGTCAATGTGTCTGAAATTGAAGGAAAGTGGGAAACATTCAAGACCACACTCGTCAAGAACCCACTGCCCGGGACTAAAAACGGCCTTCTCATTGTTGGGAGCGACAAAAGAGGCACTATGTTTGGAGCTTACACCCTCGGGGAACAAAGTGGGCAGTCACCGTGAGTTGCGTCAGAGAAGCATCATTTCTTCATAGCCTACCGCTGACGAAGTACTAATCATCAATAGTCTACACTGGTGGGCCGATGTGCCGGCGACAAAACATACTAAAATATACGCCCTGCCAAAGACTACCATACACGGAGAGCCGACGGTCAAATTCAGGGGACTCTTCATCAACGACGAGGCGCCTTCGCTCACAGGATGGTGGGCTCGACACCATAACGTCACTGACTACACCCTGGACTCGGAGTTCTACGAGCATGTGTTTGACTTGCTGTTACGACTTAAAGCAAACTTCTTATGGCCTGCCATGTGGGCATCGTTCGTCCCTGGCCCCGGTAGGAGATTCTTCACGGATGACCCTCGTAATCAACAGCTTGCAGATGACTACGGAATCGTCGTGTCGACGAGTCACCATGAGCCCATGCAGAAAGCAAGCAATGAGTGGGATGCAGATGAACAAGGTCTTTGGGACTGGGTCAAGAACAACGACAATGTCACTCGGTTCATGGAGGAGGGAATTCAGCGTGCGGGGAAGAATGAGTCGTATTTCACTCTGGGAATGCGTGGACCCAATGATGGGGCTATTCAAGCGGATGACCCCATTGCGGTCCTGGAAGATGTCTTCGCGAAGGAACGAGAAATCCTGGCCAAGTATCATGGAAATGAGACGGCAGCAAATCGTAAGTTCAACCAATCGTTTTCCCTTCCACCCTGACAGAGAATCTCGCTCACTCCCGACCAGAGGTTTGGACCATCTACAAAGAAGTGGCGACTTATTACGCAGCCGGCTTAGTGCCTCCAGAAGATGTAACATTGATGTTCACCGACGATAATTGGGGAAACATCCAGCGCCTTCCTACAGAGTCTGAGCGAGAAAGATCTGGGGGCATCGGGGTGAGAAAGAAAACATCTCGACTGAGAAAGACCCAACGCTAAACACCAGTGCAGCTCTATTACCACTTTCAGTACGTCGGTCGACCCAAGAGTTGGAAATGGCAGAACACCAACAACTTGGTTAGTCCGATAAGAACCCAAGACACTACAAATAAATACTAACCAACCATGTGTCTGGTAGCCAAAGGTGTTCAAGGAACTATATCACGCATACCAGCGAGGCGCTGATCAGATCTGGGTCATGAACGTCGGCGATCTCAAGCCCATGGAACTTCCCTTGAGCTTTGCCATGGACCTAGCTTGGAACGCGTCTCGCTTCGACTTTGAGACCATTCCAACTTATCTCGAATCGTTCACAGAGCGAGACTTCGGGCCGGAGCACGCGGAAGACATCGCCTCAATCCTCCTCACCTACAGCCACCTGGTCGGAATGCGCAAGTTTGAGTCCACCGAGGCAGGCACCTACTCTCTGTTGAACTTCCACGAAGCAGAGCGCATTCTCAAGGCATGGGAGGACTTAGTTGCGCGGACTACGGAGGTTGGTGATAGTCTGGCCGAAGATCGCCAAGATGCTTTCTATCATCTCGTCGCATACCCCGTGCTGGCTGGCGCCAACTACCACGCCGTAGTGATCGGCCAGGCCAGGAACTACCGCTTCAGCCTCGAGCGGAGGAACTCGGCAAATGTCGTTGCACAGCAGGTTCTGGAAGACTTTGAGGCCGATGCCGACTTCGTGCAGAAGTACGACAAGATAGCCGGTGGCAAGTGGGCAGGCATCGCGGCGACTCCCAAGTTTGACGTGTCCACCGGAGACTGGCGTCCAGCGTCCAGAGATGTCGTGAGCAATCTGTCTTACGTCCAATCAAGACAGAATTTCGACTATGGCTTCGGAAACCTCGGCATCTACGCGGAACAGTCCAGCAGTGCTTATGCTCAAGGTCGAATCTGCGCGTCCATCAACGCGGCTTGGCCTACAAAGAATAGCTTTTCTCCTCAGCTGCCTTCTCTGGACCCATACTCACCACAAGTTCGCACCATCGATTTGTTTCACCGCGGGGACCACCGTGTTCCGCTAGGCTGGTCTGTCCAGATCCCATATGATTGGATTCAAGTCACGCCGACCGAAGGGACTTTGACACAAGATCGGCTAGAGCAGCGCCTCAACGTGTCAATCGACTGGTCTAAGGTTCCTGCGGGTTTGGAGGAAACCGTCAAGATCCGCTTCGAGTGGGATCCAGAACCGTATTTTGATCTAGTCCATCTCCCTATTCGAAACGAGAGGGTACCAGATGACTTCCGAGGGTTCCCTGAAGCTAGTGGACTGATCTCAATCGAAGCCCCTCACTTCCAGAGAGCTTCTGACGAGGATGTAGCTTTTGAACACATTCAGCTCCTGGGTACGCGATCAGAGTCCGGATCCATCGCTCTCAGGCCATACAAAGCTGCTCGAGCATCTACCACAGCAGCAGAAGCAGCGTGGGTCGAGTACGACATCTACATCTTCAGCGACTCCTCACCGGGTCTCATCGCCACAATTTACGTGAACGGCGCACTTGACACTGACCCTGACTTGCCGATGAAGTATTCACTCAGTCTTGTCAAGGGCTCGGAGACGGCAAACTTCACGCGTTTGCTTGACGAGCCGAGCACAGCTGGAGATGTTCCTCCAGGGTGGACCGAGTCTGTTGCCGATCATGTTTGGACAAGGAAGCTAGCACTCGGTTCAGTAAAGCCAGGAGCGTACACGCTGCGCTGGCAGGTCAATTCCCCGGAAGTGTATCTCGAGAAGATTGTCTTGGACGTTCAGGGCCGCCTGGCACAAAGCTACCTTGGTCCCCCTGAGACACCGCTTGTGGGATAGGATGAGAAGTATGCTAGTGACTCCTGTATGCTTTTAGTTTGCAGACAGACCACCAGGGCATATATAGGGCTGCCCTTTTGCCCGGCTCGCACTCATCCAGTCCGTTTGTACTATAATCATTGAGATTGTAAGAAGCACCCTGCTAGCCAGGTATTCTGAAACCTAAGAACACTTTTCGTTCTTGCCGTGGTGAGGCGTGGATAACACCAAGTGCTGGTTTTATAACTAGCCACACGTGGTGTGACACTAAGACGAGTCTGATATCTGGTTGAACTTGTATCCAGTTAGTTGGAGATAGGTAATGAGGCCCTCGTTTTTGTCTCAACGCCACGAGATCGACAACTTCATATCCAGCAGCGTGCAGAGGTAACACAATATTGTTAATCTGAGCTAATTCTACGCACACGCCATCACCGCTAGGTGCAAGGAAGTCCTGCCGTTGTGGTCGCGCAACCTCCTGTTTGCGCTTTCCCCTAACTCCACGACTAAGGATTTGTTTCTCTTATACGAAGCCCAAAGCAGCGGAGTCATTCCCAAGCCATCCGCGACGTCGATATCTGCCCCCGCTTGGATCAACGACTTCATCACCTTCTGGTGACCAGTCATTGCGGCATAGTGTATTGGAATTATCCCATCTACTCCCTTGACATTGATTTCCGCGCTGTTTTGTAGAAGATCCTGCACCATCGCGACGTCACTAGCCCGGCAAGCATAGTGTAATGGAGTCCGTCCACGGGTGTCACGTCCGTTGACATCAGGTCGCCACTTTTGTAGCGTTCTTACAGCATCTTCACAACGTCTTGCAGCCGCGTAGTGGAGTGGTGTCCAGCCGAAAATATCCTTTCAATTCACATATTTCTTCAGCTCCTCTGCCGTATCCCAGGTGAGCTCGCCGCCGCAAACCTCTATGTGTAGACGTGGTATGAATTCGCTCAAGCGCTGTGGTGAATTTGCCTGCCCTGGATCAACCCCAGATTTCCAAGAACGGTTTTGTGTCTCAAATAACATCATAAGGTCGGCCAATAATCTTGGCAGCTGTCAATCCTGCAGCTTCTTTTGGATCTTGCTTTCCAAGCTCTCCAACTCTTCGGTCCCGAGTTGCTGGGCCTTTCTGAGGTTTAGGGTCATGGTAATTGTCCTGAAGTACTCCATGAACACGGCCATGGCTTTTTTGCCGGTGCTATCCTGAATTGGAAAGGTTTTCGCAATTTGAAAAAGCCACATGTATACATCGCCAGCTTCCTTCCAGTGCCCTAGCTGCTCATGTGGCATTGCGTGGTCTTGCGCCTATTTGATGATGGCATCAGGCGACGGAAGCTTGTTCTCTGTACTCAGCGGTGGAACGATGAGGTAGAAGATTTCCTCTAGACCTCCAAGCCCTGTGCTTTGGATGTCTTGGGCCATTTTTGCAAGTTGGGTATTGTGGAGGGTAAAGGACTTCCACGCTGAATCGTCATTGCCCCCTTCAATTTCCGTGGGCCTTACTTATGCTCGCTCCTTTGGCAATTGGCTTCCGCATCTTTTTTGCCACACTCCACATAAAGCCAGAAAACATATGCTGGGCGAATAGCGCCTTCAAAGGGGTGTATGATTCGACCGCCAAGATCGCATTCGCTTTCTCAGTGCCGTCCTTCTTGGGAGATACGGAGCATTGTCGACGCATGTATCGATGCGAGCCAGGCCCAGAATGGCAGCTGGGCACGTAGCCGACAATCCGACGCTCGTCCACGTCCACATCAAGCAAATTGTCATCCTTCGCCGAGTCTGATTTCACGCACTCTGTTGATTCGTGTTGCTCAACTTTGATGATTCTGGCAGCACCGTTCGGCAACCACCAGTTAAGGTCTCGGTACAGGGCGGGCGTATGCTGGCCTAGCAGTGTGAGGCATCGCTCTGCGGAGGTCCCTTTCGAGCGCAACCACGTGTCGCTCTTGGGGTGCCGAAATTTGATGTCCTGGACTTTCTTCTTGATGCTACCTTCAACATCCCCTTGCTGGTCTCCATCTTGTGAATTCCCGGTTTCATGTACGGAGTACAGCCACAAGGAAAGCGCAGCGTCCATCTCGTCCGAGTGGGCTTTCCAGTTCCCATTTTCATCTTGTTCGACGGAAAACCTGACCAACTCGCTATTGAGTTTGGGTTCGGTGCTGGGTTCAGACTCGGTCGCGGGTTCGAACTTGCGTTTGAGTCTGCACTTGCGTCTGGGTTTGTCCTCGGGTTTGGGTTTGGACTCGGTGTTGGACATAAGAACCGCAATAGACCAGGTGAGTTCCTTGTCGATAAAACCGCGATTCGAATTGTCACCTGAACTTTCATCTGAACTGTCATCTGAATTCTCATCTGAATTGTGATCTGACCTTCTTGAACCGGCATTGAAGAGTGTGTTCATCACAATTTCAATGGCACGAGCCAAGGCAATTGCCTCTGTCGACGCAGGGCCATACCAGTTGGCGAGTTCCCCAAGGTCCCTCCTTATTCTCAATGCTCTCGGGGCCATCGATGATGCATTCGGATCACTATCCTGCCTCGCCAGGTTGATCGTTGGATTTGGCATATTTATGCCAGAACACAGCGGCTTCAGCCTCTCGCAATTGGAAGGTTTCTCGACCGCATTGATTTTCCAGTCCCAAGGCCTGTTATGCTTGCCTCCGTGAGCCGCGTCAGAAGGTGGCCACGGATCTTTTTGGAGGTTCGCAAGGGTCATTGCCAACCAATCCAGCTCATGTTCCGAAACTAGGCGCTGAGAGTGTGGAAATCTGGCGAGATCGCGGCGGACAACTACTCTGAGCATAGTCATGATGAATACTGCACCAAGTAGGGTGACTGATGCTGACCAGTGCATAGCGCGCAAGTCGATGAACTGGATAATGTAGCCGATGACTGTGACCAATGTGCTGATGATCGCCATGCCTGATCGCCACCTGCCCTTCTCGTTTGCTCGCTGAGATGTTGTAAGTATAGCTTGTGAATCCGGAGGAAAAATTGCAAAGGGCTCGAATTTCTGGTCGTTAACGATGCCGGACTTTTGTAACCAGACAACGTAGGCTTGAGTTCCATGCTTCGGGCGATAAAGCTTTTCCGAAGTGCTAGCCTCGACAATGTGGGAACAAAGCAACATGCCGGCCACTACCAAGATCGTTCCAATAGCAGAGCACGGGAAAGCATAACGCGCAACAGACTTTCCATCCTTGCGGAGTTTGAGTGTGGGATAGTAGGTGGTGAATCCAAAGTAGACAAGAACACCAAGCTGCAGAATGATACCCAACGTTGCGACTATGTACAACTCGATTCTTGAAACTTGGCTGTGGACGTTGAGCGTGAGGTTAGGCGCACTTGCATGGATATTTCGAAGAATGACGATTGGAGGGCCATTGGGACTCTCCTCGGGGTCCCGGCCTTCTGAAGCAAGCTTGCCGGAGATACGCTCATAAGTACTAGGCTCTGTGAGAATGTGAGATAGAGTTCATCAACGTAGAAAGGCTCACTGACCGTGCCCCGGAAGATACTCATCACCCAAATCACCCTCATCCCCGAACCTCGAGGTCACATGGTCCCCTCCCCCATCTGCTCTATCTCCCTTTGGCAAGAGGATAATGAATTCGCGAATGGGTCCATTACCCATTACTCTCACAATCGCCTGGCCGTTCCAGAGCTCACAGACCTCGCCTGAAGTAGAGGACATGAGCTCGGATTCAGCAGTAGCGCGAGTTTCTCTGGCTCTTCCAATGACGGCTCTGAGCCACGAGGGACCACCGACCCTGATGGCACCAACAACAGCCGCGATGATGCCCAATGGTGCCATCGCCAGGACAATGTTGTCAGCGCAGCCCGTAGACTGGCTCATGTACTGCATGGTGACTCTCTCCGAACAGCGCCAGCAGTCTACGTGCAGCACAGTGTTAGTAGACGGGTTGGCCAGTTCAGAAGGTTGTACGTACGGGGCGAGGTCAGAGAAGAGATTGTTGGAGAAGTCATCGCCAGCGTCGCCGGCAGCAACGCAAGTGATGAGATAGGCTCCGATGAGGAACCGGAGTTGTTTAGTGGCCAGCATTTTTGCATGAAACCACTAGGAGGTTCAAATCAAATGTTGAGACTTAATAGGTTGTTTTTCTTATTTCACGATGTTGTTGGGTTAGTTAAAGTGGCCCTAGCATTAACGAATGCTAAAGATTTTACACCAGCGTCTGTTGCCTGCCATTCCGCCTAACCCCTCAATGACAGTTGCAGTAACACAGCATCACATGAGCGGACGGTAAGCTCGGCTATACGGTACTGCGGGGGAACGGAATGCCTCGAGACGGCTCTCACGTTAGTGATTGGAAATACGTCGCCTTCACGACGCCAATAGCGACCAAACGTGCTCTCGGGACTCCCGCTGCGACATCTGCAGCTCCTTTCAGCTTTCATGCGACCTGCTTACTGTGCAGGTCGATCACTACTCAGCATAGCAACATGCCTGAAATATTGGAGTAGTGTAACCCCGAGGTGCCATTCAGATAGTTCCATTGGCACTGCCGATGTGATTGTTTGCTTGGTGTCAGCCGTCACTTGTTGGGTTGCTTCTGGATACATTTTGAAATGGTCAGCCTAATGAGAATCTTGGCGGCAGCCCGCTTTAACGGTTGGTCTAGATATTTCCTGCAGCAGCCCCCGAGCCTGGTTGGGCTTCAACTACTGCACATTGGGCGGTGGCTGAATAGACCTGGACCGGTGACCGCTTGGACAGATTTGATTCGTGGCATTTCTTACAATATGACAGGAAAAGGGTCTTTGGCATTGCAGAGCGACGCGTAATGCGGAAGGAAGAAAAAACAAGGCAGGGGATCTGTTCCCTCCGCTTTTACGTGTTATTGCCTGCACACGTTATAGCCTTCACAAGTCACTCAACCAATGACCCTCCGTATTCTTCCTCTTCCCTCCACCACGTCCTTTCTTGTACTTGAGTGGCCGTATAACCCACGGCTAGGGTGTAAAAGGACGCCGAGAAGTAACCGATCTGATTCCATAGGCCGAATGTCAAACATCTCTCCCCGCCCTATTTCCACTCATCTTCTGCTCCAGCTTCTGAAGCTCCTCGACCACATCCTCAAGGAACTTCCGCTGTAATTCTTCATCGTCCAGATTTGTCTCCCCAAGCCCAAAGTCACAGCCCAGACATTGTCTAATAACCCGAGGATATGTCAATCCCATCTGCCGGACCAAGAGATTTGCGAGTTTCTCAGCAATCAAGTAGTTCGAGATTTGTTCGCCGCCAGTGGTCTTCAAGATGCTGGCTTTTAGCACTGGCCATGGTTGACCGAAGCCTATCTCTAGCAGTAGAATGCCAAAATTAAATAGCAGGTCGTTTCGTGCCCCGAAGAAGATACTGCTTGACGAGCCAATAACCTGTCCGTCATCGGTCGACTCTGCTACTCTTTCCTTTCCTTTGGATGGTCGCTGGAGCTTGGTCATGAAGTGAGGGCTTTTCAACTGGGTGGCCGCGTTTGGTGCATTTGACACTTCGAAAAATCGGACACTTTGACCCAGACCGCACTCAGAAAGCCAAGGCGTTGAGTAAAATTGCATGATCCCATCAGCCAGTGTGCTCGCCAGCTCAATCATCGCTGGTCGTGGCATGCATCTGAGGATGGGCTCCTCCGCAACCCAAGCGATGATGTCTGATAAGGAGCGAGATCGATAGGCAGCGGCACTAAGTGGAGAGGCGTAGAAGCGTTGGGTGTGAACATCCCGAAGCGTCCCGAGGCAAATTCCGGTCCTGGGGTTCATTTGCAGTCGTTGAAAATACTCGCAGAAGTCTTTGACAGTCGCAAGGTCTTGGTCTTTCCTGGCAACCTCTTGGGGTGGAGCTGAATCGCTGATGGTTCCATGTGTTGGGGTTTGAGTGATTGTCTGTGTCGCTGACTGCGTCTGTTGATTCTGGTGAAATCTGACCGTTTTGTGAGACTTAGAGCTCTTAGAGGCTTTGAGAGAAAATGGCTCAGAATTGGTCTCGAGTAGTTTCGTCAACTCCTCCATAGCATCCTTTGTAGTATCAGGAGAGCGGTGCATGATCTTCGGTTCTTGATCATACTGCTCAATCTTCAGCCAGATCGGGGATTGTTTCTCAGGCAGGTCTTGTTCATGCGAAATGGCAACGTCAAACGAAAGACGCTCATTTGACTCGGAGGCAATTGTGCCTGCAGGATTACCGTACTCTTCATGGATCAAACAAAGGTTTGCAATGTGTCCGCAATGCGAAGGGCACGTCCATTGCATAGTCAACGTAGAGTAGAGTGTCGAGGAAGCGGTGCGGATCTGACGGTATCTCTGAAGACAGTTCAGAGTCTTTGTAGATTTTAGCGACGGCATTGGCTGCTGATCATCTCCAACAAGCAAGGGGAGAGCGCTGATTATGTGGTTGGTGATAGAGCAGAAATCAGTATTGAACTCTCGCAGCTCCCCAATAGCCTTTTCGATCTGGAGCTTATTGAGGCTCAGTTTGAACCGAGTACGAATCTGTCGTAATCTTTCTGCTACAGTTGGTGCCTGACAGAATAAATTAGAAAGGCGAGGATGTCACCTGAAATATGAACTCACATCTTGGTCCTGGCTTAGATGCACACGAAAGGCTTGCGCTTCCGAACAGAGCCGCTGAAGTGAGTCGTTGATTTGCGTTACCGTTTTCTGGCAGCTGAGGAACGATCCCTTCAGCGAGTCGACGCGGTTGCGGTACAAGGCGTTCAACATCAGTCCCTGCTGGGCTTCTCCGGACGAGGGCCGGGACATGATGTCCTGAACCGCTTCACGATCATTGGTAATGGCGGTGAGAAGATTGATAGTGTGGTTGCGGAAAATGGTTCGTTGGGCCCCAAGCTTGGCCTCGAGCTTGAGTACCTCGCGCGGGTACTGCTTGAAGACAGAAAACGCTTCGAAGACACGTTCGGAATGATCGTAGGCTTCAATGGCGAGTGGTATTGCAGCCAGAACAGCTGAGAGGATGAATTCTACGCCACTCATTCTAAGATTGAGAACGGACTGAGGACGGCGTAAGTGAGATTCTCGCAAGCCTTGTCCCATGTGCTGAGGGGTTACGTGACCTCATCTTTCAGCCTCACTTTCTCGATACCTCTACGTATAAGCAGCGATATATCGATACCCCGCACGAAGGCATCAAGATATTCCGCATCCCGGCTTCCTATGTTGAAATTGGGCTTCTTTATGGCGTAGCTGCATAGCTCCCGACCAAGTACGCCTTTTGAGCAGGCCTTGACATTCATACATCTCATTCCTTACTCTGACGCCTTTCGTTGAGCTATTTTTATGTCTCAACTCACTCGCGAGGATGTCGAATCATGGCTACCCGATCCATCGCCGACCAGCACCTTTGGACTTGTGGGCCAGTTTTTCACAAGCATAAATGGGCTTCTCATAGCTTTGCCGAAAGGACTGTCTGTCAGCGGCGATGCTCAAATAGCTCAGAAATGTCAGAATGAGCAAGAGCGGTTCTTCCTTTGGGGCCAAGGCCTTGCCGTGGACACTGGACGCCTTGATGAACTTCTGGACACGTCAACTGAACATCGATTACGGGTCTTGTCGCTGCTTTTCACCCTTGGAAATGTGGTTCACCGTGCCATCTTACGCCAAGAACTTTCCAGCTCAGGCAAACTTGCCGAGGAATGCAGCAACCTGCAAAGCCAGCTCGATGCTACCAGCACACTTCTCGAAGGCTTCCACCAAAGGACCACCGATGTGGACGCCCTGTCCGACTCAGAGATATCGGAATACGACAATGAAGATCTCCTGGACGACCTAACGACACACATCGATTGCCTCATGGACCTAGCGCCCGCACTGGAGAAACCTGCCATGGACAGTCCCGAAGCTATGGCTTCATCAGCTAAAGCCGAGGAGTTCTCTGCAGTGAACTCACAAGCCTTGATCTTTTGTCGAAAGATTCGGGACAGGTTCAAGCAACTCCCCAAGTTTCTCGTCGAAAGGCTCGGCAACGCAAACAGCAGTAGAGCTAGTAAACTTGCTGCACTTTCTGCTCGGCTAGAATACCAGGCGAAGCAGGACACGCGGGATGATTTCAGTGAGAGCTTGTTCTCCGGCAGCCGTCCCCAAGTCACAGACACGACAATCTCAAGTCACCCTTCCCATTCTGTCTTCAACAAAGTCAGTGCTATTCGCAAGAGCGGTGGCCCTTCAGATGAAGCCGATAGAGATGATGGATCTGAAGAAACCTTTGCTTCGTTCTCTACCACCCTCTCTACAGTCGATTATGAGCGACCTCGTGTTCCCCCGCTACCTGAAGATACCAGACCCTTCTTGTGCTCATTCTGCGGTACATGGGTCTCCGGGATTACCGAACGAAAAGGGTGGAAGTAAGTCGTGACCTAGCAACTATGAGTAGATTAATTCAGCTAATTTGTACAGAGAACACGTGTTTCGAGATCTCGCGCCGTATCTTTGTACCTTTGAAGACTGTGCTGAACCAACGACGCTCTACACACGCAGCCAAGCATGGACACAGCACGAAATGTCTCATCACTCACCAACGGTCGGTACTGATAGGTGCCCATTCTGCTCAGAAGTGCACCCTTGGGGTACAAGTGATTACTTCAAACATGTCTCGGCCCACCTTCGCGAGATTTCCTTGTCGGTTCTACCGCCGCACGCACACGACGATGAAGACGATGCGTCCGATGCTAGTGACGATAGCATTGAGAATCTTGTATTGACCTGCAGCTTGCAAGCCGCAAAGCTGAACTTGACTTTAACCCGAGACTACGAACAGAGAACCGGTATTCCAGATGCCCTATGGGAATCCTACAAGCCATTGATATGCAGGATATGGGAACTCAGTGACAGTCTCGAGGAGGTGCAAATACTTATGGCGCAACATTGCAACTTCACAGCTGAGTACGTTGGCATTTCCTACACATCATAATAACAATGAATCTAATATTTTGTATAGGAAACATGAGTATGTCCTTTGGTTGGATAAATGGAATGCGAAGACAGAGCCATTTAGCCAAACTGCGCCCATTGAGGACGAAACCACCAAGTCGGATTTTCTAACTCTGAACGCCCCTATAGAGAAAGCGGGCTCGAGGGCCGATGACGGCAAGGACCAGAATGCGGATAGCAAGAACTCAAAAGTATCCCAGCATCGATTCCAGATAGTGCCTGATGTACAGGGCGGCCATGAGCATTATCATGTTAAGCCCTTCATTAAGAAGTCCGCACTCAGCCGGTGGGCCATGCCCAAGTTCGCCGGGTTTCGCACACAGGCGGATAAGCAGACGTCCAGCTCGGCAATGCTGGACCAACGATATGACAAGCCCACGGCAATTTGCGGTAAAGGCTCTATCAGCGAGGTCCAGGTTCGTGCGAAGCGAAGTGGCAATAAAGAACAAGTCTACGCCGTCAAGTGGTTCTACCATTGTCCCGACGAGTCGGAGAAGAAGTATGCGAAACGCATCACGGCCGAGTTTTCCATTTCTTCCTCTTTGCGCCACCCAAACATTATACACTGCACCGATCTGTTTAAGGACGAGAGCTCGGGCAATTACTGTCTGGTTATGGAGCTCTGTTCTGGCGGCGACTTGTTCACTGCCATCACCTCGGTTGGCATGTTCGAGGCTTTACAGGCAGATTGTTTCTTCAAGCAATTGATGCGGGGTGTCGAGTACTTGCATGAGATGGGCGTTGCACATCGCGACCTCAAACCTGAGAACCTCCTCCTTAGTACCCACGGCACTCTCAAGATCGCTGACTTCGGCAGCGGGGAGTGCTTTCGAATGGCTTGGGAGACAGACGCCCATATGGTTTCGGGATTGTGCGGTTCTGCGCCGTACATCGCTCCTGAGGAATATACAGACATGGAATTCGACGCTAGAGCCGTCGACGTTTGGGCCTGTGGCGTCATCTACATGGCTATGCGCACAGGACGCCATCTCTGGCGTGTGGCAAACAAGGATGAAGATGAGTTTTATGCCAAGTATCTCTCTGGACGTCGGCATGAGGAGGGATATGGGCCTATCGAAGCTCTCCATCGCGTAAGCACCGTCTTTACTGCCAGGCTGTTCTTTTGCTAACTTTGTGAATAGGCCCGCTGCCGTAACGTCATATACTCGATTCTCGATCCATTGGCTTCCCGTCGCTTGACGGCTTCGCAAACTCTGAAGTCAGAGTGGCTTCGCGAGATACAGCTCTGCAGGGCTGGCGAGGAGGGTTTGTGAGTAGGAAGAGCGAAATGGTAAATCACAGCCAGGGGAGGTAGTTGGTGCTGGTTGCCAGTGTAGACGCATTGTGAACCCTGAATATGACACATTTAATAGACTGACATCGCGGTGTTTTTTTGGCGTCAATTACTACCCCATTTAGTACCAAGGCTACCAATTTATACGCTACGGTGAAGGCTAAACTCTCGACATTTCTACCACGCCCGATCGCCGACTAATAAGTGTGAATCCCACCAACAAAAAGTAAAACAATCCGAGACTTCACTTGTAGGCTCTTGCCTTAATATATTGTAGCGATACTAGCGCAAGAAGCCTTACCTGAGTTATGTCGCGTAGGTTCGTGCAAGTCATCGCGTGTCATAGTCATGTCCAGTTTAAACAAAGGCCTATTCTTCGTCTATCTACACCTAAATGCATCTTCTCAAGTTTATTGCCTTCAGTTCATCGTATTCATCGTACTAGCTCACCACGGAAGGGGCTTGCCATCATGGTCTCGGAAGGTACCGCCGTCCTCCTTTGTGGCAGTGGTGATTCTCTCAGCAAGATCGGTGACACTCTGCTCGACCGTGATGACGCCAAATTGGCTCGGGTCAACGCCATTCCCACCAAATGTCTCCTCAGACATATCCGTCTGGACCAGGCCCGGGCTCAAGACGAAGCTGATCAGCCAGTCCTCCTCGAAGTGAATCCGTCGCATGAACCAGTTGAGGGCCGCTTTGCTTGCGCCGTAAGGGCCCAGGATTGGAGGCAAGGACTTGAAGAATTCCAGGCCTCCAATTGTTCCGAAGAGGGACGTGATGGCGATAAAGGTAGGTCGTCCGCTCTTGCTGGCCTTGAGCAGCGGCTCAGTGGCCTGGAAGAGAAGCACAGGTCCAATGGTGTTTATGGCGAAGTGCTCAGTGATGGAGCTGACTGAGCCCTCTTTCACAGACTTTGCATCTTTGGAGATGCCTGCGTTTGCAACGACAACATCCAGAGACTCGATACCGTGCTCCTTGCGCAGGGTTTCCGCGGCAGTAGCAGGATCGGACTCAACGGCAACGTCCAACTTGACGAGGATCAGGCGAGAGTTTTCGGCCTTGGGAAGATCGGCAAGCGTCTTGGATGACTCATTGGAGAGGTCACGGACAGTAGCAATGACCGTCGTAGATGGCTTTTGCAGAAAGACAGTAGTAAGGCCCCGACCAATGCCGCGGTTGGCGCCGGTGATGAGTATGGTCTGTATTTCGCTCATTGTCAAAGTTGAAGAGGAGAAGTGTTTGAAAGGTTGGTTGGTGATGTTTCATTCTAAAAGCATATGTCCCTCATTTATAAGCAGGTTGCAGCCAAGACGGAATAAGCATGTGCCCTACGAATCACGAGTCTCGTATTCAAGAAGACGTGGATCCTACAAATTTAAGGCTTCGATGATGGAATTACATAGAAAGCCCAACGACCCCACCGTGAGCATTTGGCGAGGGGTTGATCTCCTCATTTAGGCTAAAAAGTCACTCACTGGGCACTGTTGAGAGCTCAGTGCTTTGCTTATGCGGCCGAGACAGTGTTTTGCTTTGGTTGCTTACCTTGAGGATCGTTGGTGGAAGAGACAGGATCCGCAATACGAGCATAGAGTGTAGGAGCGTCAAGAGGTGTGTCCAGCAACATGACAAAATTCCTTTCAGCATTGAGGTGCCAAACCATCATAAGACCGATATGTTGCGACACTTGGGATTTATAGGGAAGTGCATTCCAGTCAACAAAATAGAAACTGCCAGGGCAAGAGAATGAATTGATTAGTTCGGAAACCTTTTTTCTCAAGCTATCACAAACTCACGGTGTCCATCCCTTGCTCCTAAAAATTAGCACGGATACTAGGCAACTTGAAACCACTCTTCTTCTGGTTATCAATCTCGGCCATGGCCTCTGCGAGCTCCTCATCCGAGGGCATATTGACAACCATCAGATATAGCACATTCTATTCATGCTGATTAGCATTCATCAGCGCCTGAGCAACATCAGCAACATACCTTTTTGAGAGCCTTTTTGACTGTTCCGCCAGCGCTCCCCAAAAGACCGCCCTGAATCGGGCTCCTCGCCACCCCCCCTCTTGCATTGACTCCTGGAAGCCCGTCATCTTGGACACCACTCCCCCGCCCGAGGGATACCAGGCTTCGCAAGGGGCCTTGCCGCCGAGGGTGAAGTCCCCCGAAATGGCTTCTTGTCATCGGCGGAGGGTTAATGCGCCCACCTGTCACGAGAGATCGGAACGATCCGCTGCTGGCAGGATGGTTTGGGTCTGCGTACCGAGACGTAAATGTCGGCTGTGGCACCTGGGATAAGGTACTGTCGGGATGCTTGGCGGAGAATCGAGCTTGAACTCTCTTGTCGTAGTACTCATCGACGAACACCTTGGCGCCGCTAAGCTTCTCTTTCTTTGTCTTGGCTTCTTGGCTCTGTTGGTCGTCCAGCTCATCGAGAGCCGGGAATACAAGTGGCGCACATTCCGGGAATTCAATCTCGCCGCTTGATGAACGAAGCTTGTGTTTCATCTTTGCCATGCCAGCAGGGTTTAACGAGGTGGCAATAGTCGATTGCACCGTTGATTGCTTCTGTGACTCCGTCGCATCGGGGTTGTATGTCAGAATGAGACAGAAGAGGCCGCGGGGGCGAAAGAAGTCGGCGTTGGCTTTATCCAAGAACGAATTAGTCCTGGTCCTGACCTGCACGTCCTCTGCAACCATCACCGAGACCTGGAGAGCAATTCCAACAATCATGGGGAAGTGCGGCACCCAAGTGAGTGCGCCCGCTGCAATGTTGATGGCCGTAAACCACGGCGATGCTTGACTAGACTTATGAAACGTCTCTAGGAAGTCGAGAAACATGTCCTGGGGGATGTCACAGTCCTCAAGGACGGGCGCATAGGCCCGGATGAATCCACGCTGCCGACTCTTGGGCCTGCGCTGAGGCAAGACCACAGGCATGGGTATTTCCGGGCGGTCCCCGTCGTACGCTGGCGGGGGATAGCGCTCGGCGAGAGACTTTCCCAAGTTCTCGACGTGACGTTGCGCTGATTGTTCATCGATGTAGACTTCGGTCTCTTGCTCGAGTGCACGAGGTGGCAGAATCTCATCCTGAGTGGCGTCAAGCTCCCACAGAGCCTCTTCGTCGCGGACGAGCTCTTCGCTCCGTACAAGGGATTCTCCATCCTTGGGTTTCCCCTCGGAATCCACAGCGTCAAGATTTTTTGATTCCGACGAACCGGCCTCTGCCTCGGTCGTCCTGGGCGTGATCCGACCGTCTTGGTAGCTCTCCGAAGCGAGGCCGATACCGCTAGCGACACCTTTTACAAGGTATCGCTTGACAGGCTCGAGCAGTCCTCCTTGGCGCATCTTTGGGATGGGGCAGACGTTGAAAGTTTAAAGAATGTTTTTAATAGAAGCTGGCAAGTAGTATGCTGTGCAAATGATGTCGACGAGGACTGCGCGGGAATAAATATGTCGGCCATCTTCTCTACTTACACTATTTCGAGGAGGCTTGCCGTGATCCTAGTTTGTATGAACGAGAACGAGAACGACGCTAACTTCACTTCACGCAGATGTATGATGCCTGAGATCCTGGTGTAAACGAGAACGACTGGTGGAGTCGCGGGTTCATCCGCCGCAGTCTACCACACGGTCAGCGGAGGTAAAATGGCAAATACATCATACAAAGAATACACTCCCAAGACGCATAAGTGGTCTCAAGCCACACACGCTTGATGCAACAGGATGAGTGCGTACCAAGGGACTGGAAAATCTAATTCATTCCAAGTGATGGAGTTTTCCGTCTCAGCTATAATTGACTATTGACTTTATCTCATCTAGACTGTGCTCTATTATTTACTCTGTTACGTCGATCATGTCAGGATGTCAAGAACGAATTGTATTATCCTCCTAGACAACCTAAATGCGTAGTTGAAGGGGGTGGCCGTGGCCAGCACTCGCGTCGTGACGACTCCCGACGACGCAACCTGCAGCTATTACCGTGGATAATGCCTTTTGCAACCCTGAGATATTTTCTTGAGATAATTGTTCGCAATAAGGACCCAGCACTATTCCTATGGGTTTTTATTTGTCATCTGGCTGAACCTCCGAGACTCCGATTGCTAGACTGCGCGAGTCGTCCTGCCTAGTTCTCGCACTGCCTGGTAATTGCTGCCTTTGCCTCGATAGGACCCTGCCCAATATTCTGTTTCTATTTCACCACCGTTTCTTCTATCAATCCAAGATAGACCAGGAGCACATGGAATATTCCCTTTGCAAGCTCCGAGGCCTTATTTAATGCCGAGGTTGGTAGAAATGCCAAGCCACCAAGGGATTCAATACCTTGCCAGGCTCCAGTGAGGCTAAGCCATTTCCTTGGTCAACAAACCAGCACCATCCTTCCTCAGCCAACAAAACCAAAGTCTTGATTAGCGTGATTTCTCAACAAATTTCTTGTCTCCGTCATTACCTTGAACTTCCTCGTCAGTTCTATCTCAGTAACCTTTTTGACTCAATAACTCAGCAATGAATTCTAGCAACCGTGATATCCCAGGCTTCAATAGGTTATCCACCTGGGTCTCCTATTACTCGCCAAACAAGTCTCTTCTAGGTAATAAGAAAGCCACTCCTGAAGGTCCGCCACTTGTTGTGCTCTGCACTTGGGTTGCCGCCAATCCCAAGCACATCGCCAAGTACACGGCGAACTACCAACGACTTTATCCCAACGCAAGTATTCTTGTCGTTCAAACCTGGACGTACGATGTTATTTTCCGGCCGACCGACGGCTACCACTCGACACGCCTTCAGCCAGCCCACGACATTATACTCAGCTTCGTCGACGCACACGAAGGGAGTGAGGATAACGGCATAGTCTTCCATGCGTTCTCCAACGGTGGCGCTCTTACAACGGGCCTCTTATCTACCATGCTTCGCTCCTCTCGCCCCCTTCACAAAGACTTTTTTCATGCGCTGCTTCTCGACAGCTGTCCTGGACAAGGGGGCTACTCTGCATCGACGCATGCCTTGATTGTGTCAATGCGATTGCACACATTTTCTTATCCCGTATACGCAATTACGTCGCTTCTCGTCTACATAGCAGCGTTATACATTATCCCATGCGGTCCCTTGGGGATAGAGACCATGGTCGACCGGATCCGGCGGCGACTAAACGACGAGACACTGATAGGTCCAAATGTTCCACGGCTGTATCTCTACTCGAAGGTAGACCAACTTGTACATTGGACGGATGTGGTTTCTCATGCTGGCGAAGCAAGAGAAAAGGGATACAATGTGAACGAGGTGGTTTTTCAGAACAGCGAGCACTGTGCTCATCTACAGGAGAACGCGGCGAAATACTGGGATGCAGTTAGTGACTTTGTCAAGACAGCTCGCATTCCGGGAGTTAAGAAGACACAAACAGCGTGAAGCTAGAAGATATTTTTGTGTAGTGTATTTTCTAGCCAGTTACTTTTCTAGTTCAAGCCACTTTCCCACTCAGTCGACAAACAATTGGTGAAGTTCCGCAACTACACAGTTCTCCAAGCAAGCTTTCTCAATCATCCAGGCCCTCTAGAACTATGGGCTCCCTATACAAAGCCCACTTCTGCTTCTCATCGTCAGACAGGACATAGTTGGTGTACGGCAGGACAGCATCGGTAAAGTCCGGCGAAAGCTCTTCCAACGCACCCTGTGCGAGGCCTTTTTCCGTAAGGGAAGTGACGTCAAGCCAGCCGTTCGAATACCGTTTTTCATAAGCAGGAAGCTGTCAGAGGCTGCAAGATCTGGGGCCGGGAAGCTATTGTTGAAGTCATTCTCACGCCATCCTTCGTAGGCACTACGGAGAACCATTAGAAAAGAGCATGTGGGCGAAATGTTTGGACACATACCTAATGACCAGATCCTCCAGCGTAACACCACCCCACTTGGTGCCGTCGAGCTCAGTCTTGACACCGCCAGGCAGGGGGTTAAGCTTGAGGTTGTCAACCACAGGTTTGTAGTAATCCTCTGGCATATCAGAACCGGCGACTTTGTCATCCCAGGTCGGGTATCCAACATAGAAAGTACGGCTGTCATAGCAGACGGCGATGTTCGCCGCATCGTCTTCAGAGACCGCATCAAGTAGCTGGTCGCCAGACGTGATGCAGTCACCCTCTCCTAGCCTACACATGAAGTTAGTGGCATTTCTTTCCGTTCTCTGTAACATTTTCTTACAATATCATCGGAAAGACCACATAAGGATGAGAACTTTTCGTGTGCACCTGAGCTTGGGGCCAGATCAAGGGAATGAGCTGGCTGTACACAATCTTTTCAGTTGTCGTGACAAACGCGCCAAGGTCGATATCTTCTGTCAATTTAAGAGCCATGCCCCCTTGAATAAGAGATGACCGGGTTTGTTGAAATTCTTCGCTCCTGGAGAAGAGCTCGTTGAGATACTCAAGCTCAGAGCTGACCCAGGAATCGAAAACAGCCCCCATCATGGTGCTCACGTCGTCCTTGATGGTTTCAGTACTGTTACTGCGTAAGCAAGACAACAAACCAGGCATAGGTTAAGGGTTTTGCATACGTCGGAAGATGGTTTCGTGATAACGAAATGCCGAAAGTGATGGCTGCGCTTGCACTGTCTTTTGCAACACCGTGGTAGTTGTTCCCCTCAAATATCTTGGCGGCTTTGAATGCTTCCAGTTTAAATCACGTCAGCTTTCTATTTGCGAACGAGTTCAGACAGGACCTACGAATATTCCACGAATAGGCGTATCCAATACCAAGCATCAGGTTGAGTACGGAGAGTAGATCTCTCATCCACATGTGGGACTCGGTCTTGATGGGAGCAAACACTCCCTGGAAATCGGAAATGGTGTTCTGCATGAGATTCAAAGCGTTGTGTAGCGAATCGTAGAAGTTCTTGCGCAGCTAAAGGTCTGAATTAGCCCAGCACACATGTCTGACTTGGCAAAACTTACAACGTGGACTGCAACAAATGAGTTCAAGATCAGAAATCTTCAGTTGGATTAGCCCTGTCGTCGAGTATCTTTCTTCTCTGTAACCCAAACGTACCCGGCTGGCTGGTTCACGTCCGAACATGTCATTGTGACCTCGCATGGCCCGTCACCCATGTTATGGCACATGATCAAGTCCCTCGCGTTGAAATGATTGGCAACGAATTGGGTAAAAGCCAGGCCCTGCTCAGTGCTCACATTTCCTTGCTCAGACGACCATTCGGCCAGAACCTGTGACCAGGCTGTATCGGCTGCGGCTGCTCCCCATCGTAGAATCGGTTCAGAAGCTGCGTCGTTTGAGTTATTGGGCATCGCACGAAACAGTGCTGGGGTCAATCGGACTCTCGTTACCGATGGTCCTGTTGCCTTGAGGAAGAGCTAGGGCGTGGGAAATTAAGTGCAGCACAAGGATAGTATGGGCCTTCAAGGTGAGTCTGCGGTATCTTGCTTGGTGTTTGGTAGTCTGAGGGTAGTCTAGTAAGTGCTTGGGGAATGCTTCCATACTTATAGCAACTCCCAAGCCAGGCACAAGTCCTATGTTCTCACGACTCTTGCCTGTTTGCACTCTCGGTGAGGAATTGGGACAACGGGGCTTGAAGGATTCGACGCATGGGCTCAGGGAGCACTGCAGTCTCTCTCCGTGTATGTATAGGAATTATCATTGTCGTTCGTGCGATGCACCATCATTCATGTACCCACGTGGATAAATCAATTGGCCAGACATGAACATGCACCACCGTAGCCGTTGGAACAAGACGCAAGACATCCTTGCAAGCAAATCGTAGATGGTCGCCGTTCATCTTAGAAGCTCGACTTAATCCACATTTATGCTTAGTTTTTGAGTATTCAGCCAAGAATAAGCTCAAGTGGTCCCTGAAACTGGGCATGTGTACACGTTCACCTAAAATATTGGGCGGTATCTTATGCCTTTCTAACACTGGATGAACATTCGGAGAGAGAGATGTCTCGAACTTGATTTAAGGTGCAAACCGTTGTGCTCGGCTCCGCAATACGACACATTTAATCCACCAGGTACCATCATATCAAGTCACCAAATTTAAGTGCAGCAATGAAGTTCCTTTTCTAAGTTTCGCTAGAGCGACTCGTTCAAATAGATCTCGACTCATAGACTAGAAGCCATATCTCGGAAGAGAGATACAGCTCTAGATGTCTCAAATCATCACTTTATATCATCGCGCACGTATTTACCAACCATTGACATGCTCTTCCCTTGTATTCTTACCCAACACATGCGTGGAAAGGTCGTTGTTCGGGGATCAGACATGGCTCCCAATGACGTAGACCCCGAACTCGGTCGCTGCTTCTGGCGAATGATTGCCACTAATAAGGCGATCAACTGCCACGCCTTTTCATACCATTGATGGTTGGCGTTTGTTCTGTCAGCTAGGCTCGCGATTACCTGAAAAAGGTTGTATAGGAGCTGAGGGAAGTCATCAGTTCGGAGATACTTGCCAACATGCATATGAATTATACTTATTATGCCATCAAGTCGGTCTATGTCGTACCTACCGTGAATGTTGGCATGTGAGTGCATTATTTGTTCCAAATAACAAGGTCAGGATACTCAAATGCATATTTGCCTTTGAGGCTCAACCAGCTTCGTTTCCCAAGTCTCAAGCAGCACCTAAAAGGTGTATTATCACATATTTGAAGAAATAATGCTCTAGGTAAATACAACTCGTAAATATATCTATAATAAAAGTTCATCTACCGACGTGGCGAGGAAATGCGTTTCTATGGACCGTAACTATCCGCCTACCAAGAAAATACACAAACCAGCCGCCTTATAAATAGATGTAAGTTAGTCGTAAAGTACGAACATTATAGCCGAAATTCGAGTATAATGCTCCGTTTGATATAGCACAAATAAATTGCCATTTAACAATGGCTAATAAAATGCACGTCCCTACGGAAGGCTATAGGGACCGATGTGCTAAAAAAAAAATTTAATATAGGCACCCTTCTATACAGTACCCTAGGACCTTATTTTATATTATATATTTTAGTTAAATATACTTAATAAATAGTGCTTAGGTAATATAGGGTTATATATATTTATACTAAGGTTTATACTTTATTATAATTTCCTTTTCTTAATATTATTAGCTTCTTTTCTTTTTTTTCTTTCTTTCTTAATTATATATTAGAAGGTTAGAATTCTCTTATTCTTATTTTAAATAATATTATAGCTTTAAATTTTATATTATAGTTTAATTTTTTATAGATTCTTATAGTTATAAATATTATTTTAAAATATATAATATTATAACTTTATAATATTAAGTTTTTATAATTATATACTTTAATAGGTTAATATTTACTATAAGAATATATTATTTCTTTCTTTTTATATACTATTAAATAGAGTATTTTAAAACTATATATTTTTATATATTTATTCTTAAACTAATTATAATTATAATAATTAGTAAGGGTAAGATAAGCTTAAAGCTTATAATCCTAAAGAGCTTAAAGATTCTAGCTCTTAAGCTTTTACTTTCCTAGCTTAATATAAACTTAAATAAGGTAATATATAAGGATTTTAATAAGTATATATTTACCTTATTCTTAGAAATTCTTCTTAACTTCTAAATCTATACTTTTTTATATTATAATAATATATTAATATTAAATTTAAAGCTTATTATTTAGGCTTTTATAAATATACTAAAGGGTAATATTATAAAGGGCTAAGAGTTTATTATCCTAATTAAAGTATTATTATTATTTCTTATTATTCTATATAATTATATACTAATTTATATTAGAATCTATACTTACTTTATATTTATATAAAGAAAGATATTAAAAAGTTAGCTAAAACCTTTTATATAATAAACTTTAATAATAATTAGAATTATAATATAATACTTTAATATCTTTATAATATTAAATAACTTATTATAAAAGCTTACTTAAAGTATATAAAGAATAATAAGGCTTTTAAAGACTATATTATTACTCTTAGTATTATTTTATATAAAAACTATAATTAGAATTAGTTTAGAACTATTTACTTTTTTATAAATATATATTTTATAATATAATAGTATTTAGACTTTTTATATTAATTTAATTTTAGCTTATAAGTATAAGTATAAGGCTAATAATAATAATAATAAGAGATCTAAAAGTAATAATATAGATTTATTTAAAGGTATTAATTATAAGATATACTTAAGATTTATAAAGATTTCTTCTAAGACTATTAGCTATAAAAAGGAAAAGTATAAGAGATTTTAAGGTATTATTCTATTCTATATACTTTTATATATATTTATACTAATTCCTCTTTTAGCCTATTTATTTCTTTATTTCTTTTTTTTAAAAGAATAATCTATATTATATAGAAAAGAATTTAAGTTTTATACTTTTTATAATAATATAAAATATCTTTATATTTACTATTATATAAAAGTATATAAAGAAAAAGAAAAACTTATTTAATAATTTAATTTAAATTTCTTTACTTAAATCTTTTTTTTAATATTATAATATTTAAAGTACTAACTTTACCTTATTTTATATTTTATTAATTAGTATAATATTACTATATATATACTTTATTTTCCTTAATCTTTTTTTTCTTATATAATTAATATTAATAAAAAACTATACCTAGAGTTATTCTTTCTTTTTATTATTATTAATACTATATTATAATATATAGTTATACCTTACTTAATATATTAATAAGCTATTCTTTAATTAATTTATTTATATTTTACCTTTAGATTTAATAATAAAAAGCTAATAATAATCTCCTTATATAATAAATTATCTAGTAACTTAATATTAACTTTTATATTATTATAAGCTATAAAACTCTTTATTACTATTTATAATAATAGAATACTTTTATATAATAAATAATATAAAACTTTAAATATTTATATAAGTAAATTAAAGACTTATTTTATAATAAGGTCTTAAATAATTACTTTATACTTTTATAATTATACTCTAAAGGGTTTATTATTATAAAGAATAGCTTTATATATATTTAGTAAAAGCTTAAGCTTTAGTAGTATTAAACCTTAAAGATATTATAAAAATATATAATTAAATTATATTATTTCTTTAAAAATAAGGCTAAATTATATACTAAGCTTAAAACTTATAACTATATATATTTTTATATATATATTTACTAGAATTAATATATTTTAAGCTATTAAGCTCTTTACTTATATTTCTATAACTTTTCTCTAATAAATATTACTAAATAGTAGAATATAATATAATATTATTAAACTAAATAGATTACTCTAAGCCTTAATTTTATTTAATCTTTTAATATATATAATAAATTAAAAACCTAAGGGTTTAAGATTTATACTTTAATTAATATATATTTATAGTTTATTATATAGTTTTATATAAGGATATTATTTAATATATTATAAAGTATTATATTAGAGTTAATAAACTTTAACTATCTCTAATATATTATATAATATTATATAAGCATAGCTTTTCATAGTACTAATAGTACTATATAGATACTATATAGGGTATTTTCCCTTATACTAGTTACGCG